>VOQK01017742.1:65459-77985 GCA_015052645.1 Benitochromis conjunctus
TCAGAGTTTCAGATTTGCTCCGTGCTATTTTCGTCTACGTGAAACTACATAGACGATAACACATTTTGTATCAAACCACCGACTTTGTCAAATGAGGTAATAAGTATTGGAACATGACAATTAACAGGTGTTTCTTTTTACCCAGGTGTGTCAAATATACTGTTTAGTCATTAAGCAGCCAAAATAAAGACCAGAGAGCTGTTATTAGGACAAAAGCTTGACGCGTTGAAGCTAAGTAAAGGGTGAAAATCCATCAGAGATATTTCAAAAACATTGGGGAGAACCAGCAGCACAAACAAACTGGCTTTGCTGTTCCACTACTTTTGGACGACACTAAATAAGAAGCAAGGAGCAAATACTGTTGGAAAGGAGAAACAATCCAAAGGGATGGATAAAACTGTCCTGCATGGATGTTTTGGTTTCCCTTCACTTTTTCTTTGTTTGCACCAGTTTAACTTTGTGTTCACATTTGGTTAGGCTTAGAAAAAGACAATGATTTGAGTTAAAATAACACACATTCACAACATTACATGGGAAAAATAACTGTAAAAGGATACCCACTGCTGCCTTGCAATGTGCCCAAGTCTCCATACGCAATGTTTATGTGGACATGGTTGTAATGCAGGGTGGTATAGCTTGTTTTCAGACAGTCCTTCTTTGAGTCATGAAAACTGTGTTTAGGTTTTGTCACAGAAATTATGATTCATGGCGTAGACCCTTCAAGATGTTTGTTAGTATTGTGTACCCATCACAAGACTTTTTGGGGTGAAAGAAGCAACTTAGGAACTTAAGCAATTAGGGCCAATCTTCCTTTACATGGAGGAGATGGCCCATTAGATACAATTTTACAGTCCAACAAGACCTTTATAACACAAAGTCAGTATTCTTCCTTTAATTTAATCCTTGGTTCATGCCCAATTATCTCCAGCCAAACCCTAGGTGAAATCCAAATTGAAGTGGAGGGCTGACCTTTGTGAAAACATATAAACCCACTTGATTCAGTTTAAGACTCCATCCGAGCTGAAATGATCTCAGTTTGTTATTGAGGTTCAGCTGAGACAGTACTCTACTGGCATGCTGTCTCCACGGGGTTGTGAAAAGTAAAACCTTTAGGCTCCAGTCTCAGCTGACTTTTTGAAAGGAGTGATTTACACAGAGGGTATGCTATCAAATGGAGACAGGCAGAGGACAGTTGGACAACTGAAGAGAGTGAGGTGGACAGCTTTCTAAAGAGACTCTATGTGTCTTGACACGTCATTAAAATTATATAAGCACTTCTTGTTAGAGGACATAAATGTCAACAGCAGATGTGAAGCAATCAGTGTAAAATGTAAAGAGTCCTTACATGTGTGATGATGAACTCACAGTTTCCCCGCGTGCTCTATGCTCAGGTGGCATCTCCCTCTAATAGGCACTGCTGTAAAGGTGCGAGGTTACACAGTGTTAGTGTTTCCAGTTACCATGGTTTCACCATCACAGGTCTGACTGTCCCCTTTGTCAGCGTCTGTCACATGTGAAATGGTCCCAGATGGTAAGCACTGATTTCATTAGCTGAGACTCTTAAGAGGATCCCGGGATTTTTTTTTCCTACAGGGATTATCTCTTGCGACAGGCTGCGACAGATTTCACCAAACACTGTCCCTTATTAACTCTATCACTCTGTCAGATGCCCAGAGAGGCTCCCCCACCCAACACCACTGCTACCATTATTCCCTCTTCCTCGTTTGTATGTAGCAGCCTGCGCCAAAGGGAACTCATGGCAGGGACTCAAAGCTACATAGCACTTGGTTACAGCTGCATGAGACATTGTGCTATAGCACTGCTAGTGTTCATCATGTTATTGTATTTCATAAAATGGATAACAGTAGTCCTCACTTCTAATTCCTAGAGTTTATTCAATCTCCTAAAGCTAACAAATGTGTTCCTTTTCCTATAGATTTTGATAGTATCCAAAGAAAACAAATATATGATCTTATTTTATATTGCACTTTTATAAGGCTTTACCAGTTTTGTAAGAAGGAAATCATATTTCTTATGTATATGTACTGTATAGCATGTATCTGCAGTTCAGACCATAGGGTGTTATCATAAATGACATGCAACGGACGCATTACTGACAGCGTAAATTGAAAATAGACTTTTGTTGAGTTGGTGGGTAGTCCATGCAAAATCAAAAGAGAGAGATTAAAAGGATCCAACAAACTTAGCAATAAGCCAGGGACCTATTCAGGTTCAACTAACTTCATCCAAAACACCTTCCGACAGACTGGTGACAGATTAATGGTGAAAAGTAAAGCAGAGCCCAAAACAACAGTCCATAGCCAGTAACATCATGAACTACCTCCAACGAGCAAGGGTGGAAAAATCACATTCCACTGTTTAAAGGAATGTGATTTTTCCACAGTGTGTCTTTTGTCCCAGTTGAGCCTAATTCTACTGGAGGTTTCTTCCTGTTAAAAGAGAGTTTTTCTCCTTACTGTAGCCAAGTGCTTGGTTTTCTCTCTATTATAGTAGGGTACAATATAAAGTGTAAAATTGTCATGATTTGGCATCATATAAATAAAACTGAAATGAACTGAATTGGCTGCTCCAGTCTGCAGGCCAGATATCATTGGGCAAGATATTAATCCCAAGTTGCTCTCTAATGCATCCATCTAGAGTATAAATGTTAGACAGAAAGCCTTTCTTAGAGACAGCATGGAAAAAAAGTGTTTGTATGAATGGTTGTGAATGGATGAATGAGAAAAGTTGTATAAAGTGCTTTGAAAGGTCAGTAGGAGTAGAAAATCACGATATAAGAACCAGTACATTCACCATTTTGGAACAGACTAAATCATTTTTATTGATGATGTAATGTATGACTCTCTTAGCAGAATGAATACAAAGACCTATGCAATCATTTTGTCTGCTAGATTAAAGAGAAGTTGTTCTCAAAATATTTGAGAACAACTTAATCATACAGCAAGACAACGAGCCCAAACGCACTCAACAATGGACTTTTGGATTGGCCAAGTCAAAGACCAGATCGACTTGGCTGTAATCAATATTCTTTTTAACAGAGTTAATTAACTCTCAGATCAACAACTGACTTTTCAATTCCAAAAAAGGTTATCAGGGTTAGTTATAGCAGTTACATGAGTAAGGAAAGAAAGCCATCTTCAGCAGATTCAAGTACTAGGATTCACCATGGCAACTGGTAAGTAAAGAGCAAACCCTCCATTTGAATCCAGTGGATCTAGGAATATGAACATGTGACAGTGCAGACCTTGATATGTATCTTAAATAGGAGGGCAGGAAGGAGTCATTTTAATTAACTTGGACCACAGAATGACAGTTTGATGAAATTGAAATGTACCCCACTTTAGCCCACTTGTACTCAGTTACTGCTATCAGTAGTTACTGAACAAAAAAAATGTTTTATCACTAAAGTCAAATGTTAAAAGAAAGGCCTCGGCTTTTATAGAGTTTAAAAATTTCAGTATAATTTTGGGAGGATGAGCCATTTTAAATAAAGAATCTCTGTTATCCTTTTACATGTTGGATCCATCCTGCCATGCCATGGACTTCAATCAAATACAGTTCGCTGCGCCATTACGCAGTCTATGATACTTGTGGGTGGTTGGTCCAGTGGTCGACCCACTGAGACTGATTTAGATGATTTTTTGAGATTCAGACTCTGAATTTCAAACACTGAAGTTTTGATAATGCTGACAGCATAATGACTGAATCGCAATCTGTCAGCAGATTTCAACATAAAATGTTCAGAACACAGACTGTCTGCAGTCACTTCACTTCAAAATACATTTTGTTCTTTTCAAGTACCTAAATAATTTCAGCCTCATCTTCACTCAAATATTCATATAGTCTCAAAGCGCTCACGTTAGCTACCAACATATAATTGAGATTTCAGTATTTGCAAAAACAAAAAAAATTCTGAGATTTGATAGCAACTTTATACATAAGGAAATGAATGGGCATGTCACATACTGTAGCTGGTTAAGGTGCAGCAAACAGGGAGCAGTCTTAAAGGGAAACTCAGTTAGTTAAAGAAAATTGTGAGCAGACCACATGTTCACAGAGTCAAAGTTACCCAGATAAGCCAAAAACCTGGTAAAATATATATCAGCTTGCACACAATGTTTTAGAACAGAGCTGATGACAACTAATACGCACATGTCAGGCACACACAGAGGTGAGCAAAAGGGTTAGGGGTTAGGGTTTGACAGTAAAACAGTTTAAAAGACATACAATAAGCTTATTGTATGTCTTTTAAACTGTTTCACTGGCAAATTTACTTCTTAAATAAACATTTATTTTGTGTTATATGGATCTGTATTACTGTTTAAGGTTAAGCTTCTTTTAAACACTTTACATTCTATTGAATCCGCAGTGTTGCATCATCTTAAATGAAATCATAGTACAACAAACAGCTTTTAATCTGCTCAGAAATACACGTGCATCTTGATTTTATCAAACATATCGAATTTAAGAAAAAAGCCTGCACTGAATTAAAAGTCTTGAGTCCTGGATGAATAATTACCTGCTAATGTTTACAGTGAGATTAAGTAGTATTAAAATTACTATGGGTTAAACTTTGTGTATTTAGTGATTCGAGTGACTTCTTAATCTAAGAGTGTTGGTGGAGACTGCCCCTGTTCAACTTGCCTTTTTTATTAAGCTGGACACCCTTTTTGCACATGCTCTACAGTAAAATAGCAAATAACAAAGTTCACAGGTTAGAGTCAAATGTCAATCACATATAATCCACCCCTGTAATATTCTCACGTCTGTAATATTCTTGTCAATATTATTGATATTTCTAATTGAGCAATTTGCATATATTAGTGCTATTTCTTAAATTTGTGAACTCTGTAACATATTGTATTATTTAAATAGTTTCGTCTGTTACTGTTAGTATCTTGGAGCGACTGTAACCCAAATAATTTCCTCAGGGATTAATAAAGTATTCTGATTCTGATGGCAGGAGTACCTCATTAAAGCTTTCATGACTAATATTTTAACAAGTTATTAAAATCTTCTTAAATCAAACATTTTGACTGACGTGGTTAGGAAGAGGATAAATGTTTCTGCACTAAGCGCTGCTCATAACTGTAATCGCTGATAACTCTCAGTGGAAGAAGTGGAAGCAGTACCAGTGGCAGCTTGACTAGCACGCTAGTCTCTTATCAAGGACTAGAGGTTTAGCTACAATGTGAATGTGCAAACAATCATCTGCAAGCTGCTGGCCTCTCAACTTGATAAGCTTCAGGCGTTATTTATGGGACAGGGATACACCCTTGAGAAATCCTAAAAAAAATTCAATGACTCTATTGTCAAGCTGCATTAATTCTGCCTCCAGAGACAATAGGGAACGCCAGCCACAATATGGAACGAGAACAAATTTGTGAGAAGCTGTATGACACAGCTGCAGCTGGTTGTTTACACATGCACACTATATGAGATGAAAGGAGAGAGACTGCTTTACTTTGGTATGTTTAAGCGCTCTCACCAGCTCACCGTATTATTCACAACTTACTTGAAGAGTAAACAAACCCATCAGATAGTCAACTAAAGATGAGTACATGTTTAATCGCTCATTCAGCGACATTCACTCCTGCAACCAGCAGTAAATCACACCAGCACACATTTTTCACACAGTGGCCTTTAAAGCATACAGTTGCACAGTACATCTTCCAGTAAGCAAAATAACATTGTGTTGTAGATAACATAGTGAGTTTAAAAATTAGCAGTCAAACCCAAAGCACTGGGGAGCTGCACTTTCTGATTTGAGCTTTATTTGATGTGAGTGCTACTTCAGCAAGCGAGCGACAACAGCAGTGACAGAAAGAGGGAGATTATGCTTGCATCCCTGTATTCCCATGGTGTGTGTCTGTGTATGTGATACCGAAGGAAAATATGCAAATGGCCATGCATGTCTTTCAGGGATTTGCTAAATGAGATTTTTGAGGACAATGTTTTGTCCTTTGGTGCTTGCACTGAAATTATGGTTGACACATTCAGCATAGTGAAATGAGAATAAGAAAGACAGATACAAGTTTGCATGCATGTGTATATGTTTCACGTGGTTTTTACGTGTCTAGAGCTGAGAGTGTTCATTGTCCTTCTGTGTTGACGCCCGGCTAGGTGCTGTCGAAAAAACGCTGTGGGGGATATATTTGATTTGCAAATGAAAAAAACAAACCCGCACATTTGCAAAGAGAAGGACACACACACACACACACACACAGGTGTGTGTGTTCTCCATGGGGATGATTTGCAACTGAATGGGCATGTTGCAGTGGCTGACTTCTAAGTTTTGACAAAATTCTTCCTGGGGAAAAACAAGCACAAGTACACCAAGGACACGCTGCTTACCAGTGTACTTCTTATCAATAGCAGCATGTGAAAGCACTTGTAGTCAGAGCGAGAGTGGCTCCATTAAAATTCAACCAAATGTTGTTTACACTAACTTTCCAGTCAATGCTTACTGTTCAAATTGTGTTCAAGGTTGGGTCTGGTTGCACTCAGATATCTGTGTGTAGTTGTGCATATGTGGGTATATGTGGAGACTAGATGTCAGTACCTCGGTCTAACCGGAGCTTAAATGTCACCTTGACTGTATCATTTGCCATATTTGAGGTATGTGTGTAACCATGTGTGTGTGTGTGTGTGTGTGTGTGTGTGTGTGTGCGTGTGTGTATTAACATCGCCATGCCAGCTGGTTTTGGTGACCTGTAGAATCACTTCTCCATCTTGCTGTTGAAAAAGCAAGGTGTTTCCTCTGATAGTCCTGTGTCTCTCTCTCACTCTGACCAGGAAGTCCCAGGCATCCACACCTCCCCAGCCAAACGAGTGAGTAGTAGCCTCGCTCACACTGACCTGTCAACAGATCATGCCATGGCCTCACCCCAGGATGCTAGTATTTGTGAGTATTTTCTTGTTTTTCATTTGCAATGCTTTAAAGTTGTTGTTTGTGTGTTTTTTCAGAAAGGTTTGATGCAGTATGAGATTTGTTATAACTCGTGATAGGAGGCCTAGCTCTGGAATTGCATCATGCTTACAGTACTCTGTCATCCAAAGAACCGAGTCTGCGGGATGGTTAATGCAATGTTTTGTCCTATTTGTTCTATGAGATAAACATTTGGCAGAAAGCAGCTTTTGAAAACTAGATAGCTCATTTCCAGATAAGGCTGCCTCCTTGGCAGCTTTTTTAATGGGGAGCTTGGGGCTCGCTAGATATGGTGCTTTCTTTTCTGTGATAGCAGTAGTATGGCAGGTACTTGCACTTTGCCTTCCACTGATAGCAGTGAACACACACGTGGAGCTTACAGTAAGATTTAAGTGTTGCTTATGTGTTAAAGTATGGAAATGAAATTGACCAATTTAAAAATTCAAACACTGGATTACAGTAGACCGTGGAATCTTTTTTTTTCTTCACAAAGCTAAAACGCTCCACATGCAAGAAGCAAGCTTTATTCAGATGAGATTAAAATCAGTGGGAGTGGAGGAAAATATCTTCCCGTGGTCCTCGATCATTTTACTAAGTGTTCCTGTTGGGAAGTTAAACTTCATCAAATTACAAATTAAATTTAATTGGCAATATTTAGCAGGACAGTAAATAAACCTGAAAAAAAATCACCTTTCTTTCATGCACAAAACTAATTTTAAAACCAATTTTAAAACCTAAAATCAGCTATCTGGCAATATTTAGGAAGACTTTCTTCAGAATAGACAAAACAGTCTTACACAACTTGAGATGCTATAAACTCGAATACACCAAAGGAATTCTGCTGAATATTATGTGGTTTAAGTATAATCATGGAAACTACTGAGGCAATATAGCTTCCTGTAAAGTGATAGAAAAGTTTATGATTTGGACAAATTGACAGAAAAAAAAGGGAAACACTTATTATCTCTGAATCTTCATTGGGATCTGACTAACACACAGTCAGTCCTGGGTGGCAATCAGTCAAGCAACCTGTAACCAGGTATATATGGTAACCCATAAAACAGAAAGCAGAAGCTCCATATGTGCCAAATAATACAAGTGTACACAAATCAAAGTGTTACTGCAACAAGAAAAATTCCTGAAGAAAAAATATTGAGGATTATTAAAATGAAGAATCCCAACTGTGTATGCAAAGTGACATATAAAGATAAGCCTATAAAGTAAAGTAATCCAGTGAGATGTCTGAGGCTACATTACAGACAGGACTTGGTAATGGCTACAGTAACTAAAGATATCAGGGCAGCATTTGGACCAAATTTAAAGAATTATATGTTCAAAATGAGCCAGAAAATCAAGAGCAGTACATCTCTGCAGCTGTAAAATAGTGCTCTTACAAGTGCTCCATACTAAATAAAAATTACTGACCCAACTCTCTCAGCTAAAGATTCTTCATCCGTGCTAGCTGCTCTGTTGAGCTGAATTTAGGTGGAGCAGCTTTGATTTCACTTCTAATGTACAGAAGCAAAAATTATCCCACTAAGGATTACACATGCTTAATAGCAATCTTAAACATGTGCACTGCTTATCATATGCAGTTGTAGGTTGGCATGTTAGCAATAAACTCAAAATGTAATTAAAGCTAGTGGGAATTTTAAACTTTGCATGAAACCATAAACCAATTTTACATTTTATCCATCCTAATAGCTCCATGAAAAGCCTTCAGTTGATCCAGTACACCATAAGACTAAAACAAGAGTAGTAACTTTCTGTAAGTGTATATTTGTCTTGGTTTTAGTTCAGCTGTGTGGATTCTCTTCATGGTTACAGATGTCTTGTTTCAGGTTTGATTTTGGAAGTCTCTTGTCTTTTGTACATATAATTGAATTTTACTTTCCTTATCTTGTCATGACAGCTAGTATATAAATGAGATTGTACTGAAATTAATTCAAAAAGAATCAGAATCAGAATACTTTAATAATCCCTAAGGAAATTATGTGGGTTACAATTTATCCAAGACAATAACAGTAACAGACTGAACTAATTAAATAATACAATATATTACAACGTTTACAAAATATAAGATGAGGCTGACTAGAGGAAGAGTGTTTTTTATTCATTTGAGAAAGGAAACTTAAACTTAAATGCCTGAACCAAACCTACTGACAGTACAATCTGTAGTATTCTGACACATTTTTATTAAATTCTCAAATGCACAAAAATTCAAGATGCTTAAGGAAAAGCTGAGGAATCATCCAGATTATTAGGATGTGTCTTTTGGGATCCACGGGTATTTGTGCCTCTATCCAGTAGTTGATGAAATAGCCTTCTTATTAACTTTTGGCTACTTGGTTTCCAGAAGGAAGCTGTGACAACATTTAAGTTGGCATAGTGGAGAACAGTGGCTTGTTTATATTAAAATTAATTTTGAGTTGTGCTTCTGTCCATATGACTGGACAAAATTATCATTTTCAGGGCTGGTTTTAGTCGCTGCCAACTCAAAGACAAATATCTGGCATAGCTTTATAAACATCTGCCTGGTCTTTTCCACATAAAGCAGTGGCGAGAGTGAGGAGCAGTTTATAGGCAAGAAAGACAAGAAATGTTGCAAGAAACTTTGCAGAAGTACAGAGTTTGTGATTCAGTTACTTAGCCATTCACATTCTAAATGTAATCCACTGTTGGTATAAACACAAAGAGCATAACCTAACTTAGTATTTTCTAATATAACTTTATTGGTAATCTGTATAAAAATTGCTATTGTTGTTTTTTTGTATTTTCATTGCTTTAGTGTGTCACTGAAACTGTAAAATTGTGTGCAGAAGCATGTAGAGGATACAAATCTAAATTGACGGATCTGCAGATGGGCCTCAGTGGTATCAAGGTGTTTGCAAACTCATACTTATGAACTCAGTCTTGCATGCTGACACTGAACATATTCACGCAGGCAGGCTCAGAGCCTCTCCATCTCCACCTTAGATCAATGAGGCTTTCGTGTCGCCCTGCACGTCTCTAAATCTCGGCGCCATGTCTAAAATTGGAACTTGTTGACGATCCCCGACGTTGTCATGACTGATCGACAGCTTTAGTCTTGGCTGACAAGTTGACAGTGAAAACAGTGTGTAATCTGACAGATCAAATGACTGACAGTAGTGGTGAAGGGTATTGGTGCTGAAGCTGCTCCCTGCAAAGCCGCAAAGTTTAAATAAAGCACAGCAACAGCGTAAGTGTGCTTTAAACAGATGCAAAGCTCACCTCTAAGTCCCCACACTGTTGCTGCTTCTAAACAAGCATGCTTGTTTACATGTCGCCTCTCATATTGCACGACCATGACACCGTGACTGCCTTTGTGGCATACAGAGTAGTGAAAAATAAATATGATTTAATTTTTTCTATTGTTAAATTCTGCTATTTTTCTATTATTTGCCAGTTTTTGTATGTGAGTCTCTATATCGCCCTCCCTCTCTCTCTCTGTCTCTCTGTCTCTCTCTCTCTCTATATATATATATATATATACTGTATATATACTGTATATGTATAGATATATTTTCTATAGATATACATGTAGAATCTCTGGCTGATTAAACTTGTCAGACAGGCTGTGCCCAGGAGAAACATCTGAAAATGCTGCCAGTTGGAGGTAGATTTGCCGGAAGACTGTTTTTGTTTTAATTAATCTCTCAGATTCGCCTGCCAAATGATGATGTCTTTATATTATCATCCTGAAGGAAAAGCAAAGATTTTCTTCCTGCCAGTTTCAGATTTGATCCCCTTAGTGGCTATTATTCGTTGCAAATTAGAATAAAATGATGTTTGGCAATTGAATATTGAGGTTTAACTACATTGTGTATGGATGTGAGGATGTTTCATGTTTATCAATGTCTGAACAATTGTAGGTTTGATATACAGAGAAGCATGTGCCATTTTTCTTTTTCATTGTCATTGAAACTAAACCATTTTCAGCTGTTTTGTGGACTGTTGTAAACGGTTATAATCCACAGATGTTTAACAAGAATTACACTAATAAAAACATGGCTCCTCTCTTCACTCCTGGTGAATACACTGCTTACCCGACATACATTTGATCCACGACACTACAGTTTGAATGTTTTCTCTGGTCATTGTCAATGTCTGCTTTCACTTGCTCTTTTTTGTTTTTTTCATTCTTCCTTGCTCCTGGGTTACAGTAGATCAAGGCACCAAAATTACACAATTGAAAAAGAAATAAAATAAAAACAAACCTTTTTATAATGTGAATTGTGTTTGAAAGAATCAAATAATCAAATTTAATCAGTCTTAAGTCTTTACAACAACTTGAGGCATTTAAAAATTAGATATCCTGTATATTAAATGCTTAAGAAACAAAGGCTCCATACTTCTCAAAATAATAGTGTACAGAAACTCAAAGTAAATGTTTATATACTGTGTATAGTATACAAACTATAGTGAAAGAAAATATATATAGTGAAAGAAAAACAATTCTTTAAAAGAAGACTTTGCTAAATTTTCGGTGTTTTAGAAGTTTAGTGACTTTAGTTTAATTTTCACTGAGATGTCAAAAATGATCAGTACTGCACTTGAACCACAACCTTTTTAAATGATCCTTCGAGTTTCAGAAGGTTTACCAAAACCCAGCACCAATTTCATCATACCAAAAGAATGACTATCATAGATATCATTGATGGAAACACCAGTGACTTCCTCCAGAAGGTGTCTCCATGGGTGATTTATGCTTCTCAAAGTATAACTTAATTTTGATACCTCTTACACACAAAAGCTCCTCATCTGTAATCTGAACTGATCCTATCTTGAGCCCAGTGACTGATGAGTGAGGATGGAGGAGGGGGCAGGGAAAGTCCCTACAAGCATGGCCTGGAATGATCCAGAAGAACTTTATGGCAACTTAAATTAACAAGTAATTAAATTTGATAAGCAGTTAAATACAAAATACTCTCAAGTTCATTTTTCATGTGCTACAGCCTGGTGGCCATGGAGATATATGATTTCAACAACTTAAACAGTAATATAAGCTGAATTGATCTTATTTCCTATTGTGAAATAAATTTAATTTTTTTTTATTATAATTATTTTGTGTTATTCTAATAGTATAGAAGTACTAGGCAAATAAGTGCAGATTAATGAAGGCTAAACTAATGAATTAGCAGTATTGTTGATTCACTAAGATGGACTAGAGAAGACCAGGCTGTGCTCCTCATGGCCACTCTTAGGTTCTCAATCTGTGGGAAAGGCCCACTAGTAAGGTGCAAAAAACCAAAGTCAAACTAATGGGAACACATCCTTTTTTCTTCCCTGTGATGTGTTCAAGGTGCACATGTAAATGAAGTTGAGTTTGTTATATGGCACATTGGCATCTAGCTAGCTCTACATAACAAAGAAGAATGACGGGAACTTTTCAAACATCTCAAAAACTATTAGCAAACACACACACTGTTTCTGTGTAGCTTGTCACAAAATGTATCTGATATTAAAAGAACAGTTATTGTGTTTCCCAGGTAGAGAAAGAAAAGTACTGTGCAACACTGAAAGGTGAAGAAAGACCTAAGAAAGACAGGACAGGAG
>VOQK01017747.1:12602-22738 GCA_015052645.1 Benitochromis conjunctus
GCGATAATGAGTGGTTATTTGAGTTATCATTGCCTTCTTATGAGCTCGAAGAAGTCTGGCCATTCTCCACTGACCTCTGGCATCACCAGGTCGTCTTGATCACGTTTACATTCATAAAAGTATGACCTTGTTGCCGCGTGATTGGCCGATTAGATATTTGCATTAGCAAGATGTTGGACAGGTGTGCAAAGTGAGGGAACATTCCCTTTAATATCATTGTGAACTATGGATGCACTTTTACAGCCAGGCTAGCAAGCACTGCTGTTTGGCGATCCAAACACATGTTGTGTTCAAATTCATTTTGAACATGAACAGGCTTTAGTTTGCATGTTCTCCCCGGGTACTCTGGCTTCCTCCCACAGTCCAAAAACATGCCGTTCTAAATTGCCCATAGGCGTGAGTGACTGTGAGTGCGAATGATTGTCTCTGTCTATGTGTTAGCCCTGCAACAGACTGGTGACCTGTCCAGGGTGTACCCCGCCTCTCGCCCTAAGACAGCTGGGATAGGCTCCAGCGCCCCCCGTGACCCTGAAAAAGGATAAGTGGAAGCGACTGGATGGATGGATATACTGCTTCCTGTTCGTTGTAGAATTAATTTTAAAATTGTATTGTCTGCTCTTACGGCCTGGCTCCCACTTACCTGGCAGACCATCTACGCATACACAATCCACAAAGGTCTCAGATTAGCAGACCAGTCGCATGTTGTCCCCACGGCAACACCGAAACACTGAGGAGACTGAACTTTTACTGTGGACATATTCTAATATCTATTTTATTTCTATTTTCCCATGTTTTACAGTTATTTTTCCTTTTAATGGTGATTAATATGTGTTTTGTATTTTACTGCTGGAATGCCCATTGATCAACTATGCTGCATTTTTTTTAAAGTGCTCTAGAAATATAGTTGGATCGGAATAATGCCAGACCCAAGCCATCAAGACATTATCTCATTAACTAGTGAGAGACATAATTATGGCTTCATCCATCTTTTATACAGTAAAGGCAATACAACACAGAGAAGTGTCTTTTGAATTGGTGCTTGCACAAGCAGCGATAGCGCAGATATTTTTCCGCTCTGTTTAGGGAAAAGGACTTGGTGAGGGTAATAGGCAGAGTTTTAGTTGAAGTAAATTATACTATACAATAATCGACACAAAGTTTAGGTTTTGGGAGTAAAATGTACATTATGCATTGGTTTAAAACGGAAGAGGAGAGCAGTCTCTTTTGTAACCAATTCATAATTACTCTGACCACAAGAGGAAGCTGTCAGTATAAAAGTATTGTATTGGGTGATTTCGTTTTTCTTTTCTTTTTTATTTAGAAGGACAGTCGGGCTGTGGATCCTTCAGGTCGCTACATCCTTTTTACATACTGCCCTTGAAAATAAGGCTACAGTACTAGAAAATAAAACTTTATCACATCTGATGCTACATCACTCTACTTAACTGGCTCCTGATCCTCACTCTTTCCATGCGCCATTATCACGGTCTCACCTTTACTCACTTCCTTTTCAGTTTCTCTTCCTCTTCTCCGTCTCTCGTTCTATCAGTCAATAACACACAGTGACAGCTTATGTAACATGTCAAGTTCCAAACTGAACTCAACTCTCCTTGATCTGCAGCCTTTTCCCTCTTCTAAATGACTCACTTCTGTTATAACACTTCAGCCCGAGTGAGAGACACAGCAGAAAGGGCGGGAGGAGGGGTGGCAGACAGAGACATGACATGAGAGAAGAGGAAACGCAGGTTTAATTATTCATACCTACTGCAGCAAAAAGAGAGCAAGAGAGGGAGAGAGAGACACTGAGGGGAAAGACAAAAAGAGAGGGCGATAAAGGAGAGCGGGGTTGACCCAAATGGGAAGGTATTCCTAGTGCAGTAGTGCACTCTGGGAGCCAAAGCTGTGCCGCCCTGGGGCCATGAATGTGAGGGAACTCCACCTCAAGCTGCCAGAAGGCCGCAGAGACAAATCAAGTGGGAGAGGAGAGAGATACTCATGAAATCTATGAAAACTAGCCCATTAGTTTTTATTCTGCTTCCTTAGCGCAGTCTTGCTGTTATCTATATTGGATTCACTTTTTACTTTCCCTCGAGCCTAACATACCCTATGAGCATGAATACAGCAGAGAGTGGAAGTTTTAGTCGTAATTTTCACTTGGGACCGTATCCACCAAGGTGTGTGTGTGTGTGTGTCTGTATAATGCACTTATGAAGCGGGAAGAATGTGAACCAAAGTTCCCAAATCCCACCGACCTACCCCGGAGACTCCTCATCACAAGAGATGACGCGCCACTGCGGGGAATGAGAGCGTAGGGCCTCCCCATTCATCTGTGGTGCTCCCCCGAGACCAGCTCCCTTTCATCTCCTCGCATCCTCGGGGTGCCCAACAACAAACCTCCGACGGAGAAAGAAGCACAGAGTAAGAAGAAAAGGGAAGCTGTGGCCTGAGGTGGGATGACAGCAAAGCCTGAGCATTCCCAGCTAGAGGTCAACCTGTTCTGTTTATCCTAGTTTGGCTGGTGTGCTCACGAGCCGGGTGTCAACATAACCTTATTTTCCTCTCTCTTACCAGAGGTTATGTATGCGAAACCGAGGAGGTTCTGTGTGGAAGTCAAAGCACAATTGTCTTTATTTTAACGCCGATCCGCTCGCTGCGAGCAATGGCGGCTGCCCGGCCGAAGACGCTGAAACTGTATTTAATATTTCAGAAGGAGAAGAAAGTGGGCCTGTGTGGTGGTAGGCCAGCTGATTAGCTGTGATGTGTCTTTGTTGATGGTGGGAGTGAGGGAGGATAGGAATGGGAGGGAAAGGGAAAGGAGTTTTAAGGAGATGAGTTGTGGCAGGTGTTGGACAATGACGGGAACAAAAAAGAGATTTGAACATTGTACTTCAAAAAACTCTTTCCCCTTTCTATTCTGTGCGAGTCTTTCTTCCTCTCCCTTCTTCCTCTCTTAATTGCTGCTCGCCGAATCCCTTGTTCTTTCTTCTCATCCCCTCTGTGTTCTCCTGTGTCTCCCTGCTCGGCTCCCCTCAGTCCTCATCCGTCTCCCTGCTCTCATTTTAATGTTGTCCTCTTGAAACCCCCCCCCCCTCACTTCGTCTCCTCTGTTCTAACTCTCTCCGCTCCATCTCTCATCTCCTTCATCCTTCTCTCCTTGGTTTTGCGCTCCTCCGCGATGAGACGCTCACAAATGGCTTTTGAGGAGGCAGCGAGTCGTCACGGACGCAGTGACTAAACTTCCGATAAAATCAATGTTTAATTCAGATGACTGCAGGCCATTGACAGAAAAAGTGGAACCCTTTCATCTATAAAAGGACTGCGAAAGAGAGGGGGATTGAGAGAGATGGAGGGAGAGGACTGACAGGATTAATGGAATTGTCATCAGTTGTTTCTTTAGCAGTGAGAAGGAACCATCAGCCTGCTGTTGCCACCTCTCAATAGCATTCATTTATGAGTGTGTGTGTGTCTGTGTGCGTGCAAGTACATAAATGATTTTTCCTCTCACCTGCTGTTCGTTCTTCCTCCTGTCTTCCTGCATCCATTTGAATCATCCCCGCCTGACATTTATCTCATGTCATTCACAACACTCATCTCTCTCTTTTGGCATTTTTAGGATTCACATATATATATATAGTACTGATCAAATGCTGCTTTCAAATCTACCTGTAAAATGTGAAACAAGGCTTCAAAGCTTGACCGGCTCATATGTCAAATATGAAACCGACAACTGGGGCGAGCCATTTAAGGTCACGCACAAGCGCGCTTATTTACAAACATGCCGAAATGTCTCGTGCACACATGTGTATTTGCATCACGTGTACGTGAAGATCAACCCTTCTGGCTCCGTGTTCAAATGTCAGACCTTTAACCTTTTCAAATTTGACCCGAGGCGGCATCCAGGCATGTCAGTCGCCAACTGCCACGTGCCGGAGAAAAATAAGACGTAGAAATGAGACGAAAATGCCAGCACTCGATCCTTCTATGTGCTGAAGAACAGATTGAAGTGTCATGTGGAGAGAGGAGAGAATCTGTTCCCATACAGGTGGTGAACAGAAGGTGAAGGCTGAGGGGAGGACGGGGTGGAGAGAGGGAGGCGAGGAGTGAGAGCAGAGGAGAAAAGAGGAGCGGGAGGAGGGCTGTTACTCTCATTACATAATGAATGAGGTGAGAAGCCACACATTTGCTGTAGAGGCTTTAGTCATTTTTATTCTGATGCAGACTGAAGCTTTTGAATCCAGCACCTTTGTGCACACTCACTTGTCTGAACACATACATGCAGGGACACTGAATATGAGGCATAAATCTAACCCTAAAACACTGCCGGGCACACTTTTTCGTTGCATGCATGCATAATGATATAATATATAAGATGTAAGCATAATTATAAGGTGAGAGCAGACATGCATGTGGGAAATGTGCATGTGTGCTGCATATTTGTGTTCCTGTGTGTGTGTGTGAGTGAGCATGTGTGCACATACAATTGTGTCAGTGTGAGCGATTGGCTGACAGGCAGCTCAAAGAATGACAGGTGACCACGCTACAAAGATAGAGATGTCAAGCTCAGCTGGGGGTTGGGAGGCAGAGGGGCAGGGTGGGGAACGGCAGGAAGCCCGGAGTGATGACTACATCGCCGCAGCCCCTGTCACTTCCCATTAGCAGCCCATACACACGAACAGAGTGGCTGTGATTGTAATTAATGCCAGTTTGGGATTTGTGTTTGTTGACGTTTGTGCACGTGGCAACGCACACACCAGCGTAGATCTACACATGTGTGTGTATGAAAGACCTGAGAGCCTCTGTGAAGAATGAAAGCTGACAGAATTTATGGTGGCGTGCTGTGTGTAGCAGCAACAGGATGCTGCCACACACACTGTGACACCATTACCCCTCTGCATGTCCTGTCATGCCGACTTATGCATCTTGTATTACTGACCGGTCAGCTCTACAACTTCTACTGTGCACGTACCAAAAAGAGCAGGTAGCACGGTGAGGCGCTGACTGAAAATGTAGTCAAGTGAGTTTTTCATCTTCTATTCTGCTTTTATATCTTAAGGGTCTACTATCATTGTGTTGTTGGCAGGTGTTCAGACAAAAGTTGCTTGAGGCATCACTGAGACAGTGACATATGAGGTGTGGCCACAATGTTTTGCCCATAACTGGTTTAAATCTAATTGATCGTTCTGTCAAGGAAGTGACTTTGTGCACTTCCAGTCTGCTTCTGGGATATCTTCAAATTTAGATTGCTCCCTGGAAGATCCTTTCTGACCACTGGATTTTAATTTGGGGAAGAGACTTCGTAGGGAGGCCACCCTGGCATGTAAGTGCAGCTGGTGAGAGAAGGCTGTACTTGTGTGGCAGAATACTCCGGATTTTAAAATTGACTGCACGCTGCTGCACAATGGGGTGCATTACAGTTCGGGTTGTTTGCGCTGAATGTTTTCCCTCAGATGCCTCAGGATGACACAATACAACTCAGCATTGACAGTTTGACCCTGTGGGAAAAAAATGTAATGCATATTTTTTCACAGCATAGCTGGTGAAAAGAAGAAGAAAAAAAAGGTAGGGCATCTTTGTTGTGCTCCTGTATGTTTCTCTACTGAAAACTGCTGCCTGGTCACTGGGTCACAGCTCTCATTGCTTTGGTGTGAAATTCAGGTCAGGTTTACGCAGACGTGAATGTTTTCTACCTGTTCGAGTTTGAGGTCCTTGGTAAAACTGCAGACTCGCATATGGAAATGGTTAAAAACGGGGTTTTCTGGGACCAATCAGAGAAAAAAAAACTGCAGCAGTGGTGAAAGCAGTCCAGAAATATACAAGGAGATTGCTTTTATGGGGAGAGCAGCCAGATATAATCAAGTATGGTATTTTATTATTAATATCAGAACACTAGGACTGCACCTTGTTCAATACACAAGGTCCAGGTTGAATGATAGATCCAAGAGGTTGAAACCTCCTAAGACACCTGTATTGTAGAGGTATAATGCTCTGAGACATTACTGTGCAAAAAGGGTTTACTGTTTTTATTCCAGCAGAATCCACCTGAAAGAAGGGTGCCTCAGGTCTAGAAGAGCCAAACTTCCAACGTGTTTACAGGAGCCACTGGGGAACTAACCATTAACCCTGCATTTTTAAAGCATCCACTCCTCCTGCTGTGCCGTTGAAGCTGCACTCTTACGTGAGGTGATGCTGCCTGTAGCGCTCACCCTGCTGAAGTGTCCTTCATTGTTACCTCAAGTCCAGATAACCACCAGCAACATCTCCAGCCCCACACTGACCCTGAGCATGAGTTAGAGCTGTGGAAAAAGCACATGCAAACTTATTTTTATTATCAATTCTTATCTAAATATGTAAAGTTCAGGAACCTCTCGGTGGCTCTGTATATCTGTACATTTGTTGTTTGTTGTTTTCACTGTGGTCTTTGTTTGCTGTCGCTGTAGCAGCCCGGTTTTTCTGCCATAGGAGACACTGGAAATAATTATCAAGGGACTACATTGTTTTCTGAACTTTGCAGACTTAAACAAACCCCCCCAAAATAAGAAAACAGGACTACAGGCAAAAGGTTTTCATAGTGCACAAGAATTTAAATCTTTATTCTACTTCTATTTGAACACGCAGCTAAGTCTCGTACCCACAAAAATGCACTCACAACACAAGCCAAGCCAAGAGTCAGATGCACACAAAGGTGACATCCCTGTTTTCAAAGGAGAGCAGAAACAATATGATATCATGGACGAGCGTGCTCCAAAACAAAACAAAACCTCTGTGTCAGATCCAGGTCTGCCCAGAAATCTGTGGGTGGTGCTTCACGAGTAAGGCCCACTAATCTGAGAGCGGGCTCTGACCCAGATCTCACTGAGTGGGAACCACCCTGACCATCTGTGGGTCTCCACACCCTCCTGGCATCGCACACACATGCTCGTGCAATAACGATTCTTTCGACAAAAGTAAGGCAAAGAGGAAAAAGGACGGGGCAGCTCGAAAGAGACGACGCACAAAAAAGAGACTGTGAAAGAGAGGAAGAGCAATACGGCTTAGAGAAATGTTATATTCCTCCGGTCAGTTTAATAGAAGGGCACTATTATAAATCCACCTGCTCAACGACATACATGGCACAAGCTGACTTTCAATACCATTTTTTGGCTCTCTTTTTCTCTCTGGCATTGAAGTGTGGGTCTGGAAGGCGGCATTGCAGGGCAGGCAGGCGGCACGGTCGAGTCGACCTTCTGCAGTGGCTGGGCAGGAGGGCAGGAGGACACCCTGCGCCCCAGCCCAGGCCTGCCGAGAGGCCATCTGGACAGGGGGAAACACATGCAGAGTACCTGGCCAGACCTGGAGCTCAACTCTGACTCACACACATGCACTCACTTACACACTTACGCATGTATATATACACATAGCAGCACTTATACGACAATTAGGAACAGACACACACACAGAGATGTATAAACGTGGATCCTGATATGTTCGACTGCTGAACGTTTACAGTCGATGTATATCTGTGGGTGAGTATATGACACACAAAATGCTCTTTGTAGATTATATGTATAATCAAGACTACATCAGTAGACTATATCCAGCTTGAAACTCCCACTCAAACCCACACATGCTTTCCACACGGCACTCGTGAGTCTATGGTGATGTTAACGTTAAGCCCCTCAGATTCTGCCTGCCAACGAGTGTTTTACATTTGGTTAAAACAGATTCTGCCTGTGTTGCTTTGGAGAGTGCTACATTTGGTTAAAAGCCATTATTATGGTAATGTGAGGGTGCTTGAGATAATGGCAAGATGAGAGCAGCTCGACTGCCTCTGACATAACAACCCTACTCTATCTATCTCTTCAGCTTCTTTTCGCTCGCCCTCTCTCTCGCTATACTGTACCCTGCCCACCCTCCCCTCCTCTATACCTCACAGTTTCTCTCCCTGACTCACCTCTCTCGCTGATCGCAAAGGTGTGGTTCTTTTCCTCCCTTTTTCTGCTTGCAGCATAGCTGTTTTGTCATTAAAATCGAACATTATTGCGGGAGAGCTTTCGCTGTGGCCACATTTCAGCTGTTTTTAAATGGACGCTTTTTGCACAATGCTGTTTTTTGGGGGGGGTGCACTGAGGGTTAACATTACACGGTATCTTCTATCTGTTGCCATTTATCCTGGGTCCTACCTGTGACAAGGGTGACAAGGGTTTTTTCCCTTGGAGGAGGGTGGATGGCAGATTCAGTGCTGCTAGCAGAAAACAGAGGATCAACTCAGAGAAGAGGAAGGGGCACATATAAGTCACTGGTTAGGAATTTTTCAGGTCACTGGTGATGAAAAATCAGGAGGCAATGATGATGATGACAGAAGAGGGACAGGGAGGAATGGAGGAAAAAAGTCAAAGAAAGACTGAGGGAGAGAAGAGCAGAAAGGGGGTAAGGGGGGTGGGAAAGGGAGATTGGGAGCAATGTAATGCCATCCACATCGAATTTCCCTTAATATGATTTTGTGTTCTGTGTCTATTCAAGTCAGCCCTGATTTGGTTGTGTGTATAATCGCATCAGAGCAGGGATTTGCTTTGGCTTTTTCACTGCTGTTGTGTTGTTTTTTTCCCTCTTATTGGAGTTGGCATCAGCCTTCATGACACAAATCCCTTCTGATAAATTAAAAATGATTGATTCAGAGTCAAAGATGGAAACTGCAACACAGGGAGCGAGCGCGCGATTGTCCCCCCCCAACTCATGTCTGCACGCAAGCGCATGCTTTTAAGTGCATGCATGTGCACGGATGCTGCGCTGCCCTTTTTTGGTTCATGCAAGCGTGCGAGCCTTGTCGCCGTGGACAATGTGTTAGCAGGGCCCCTACAGTGCGCATGTACATTTGCGGGTAATGCAAAACGAAGGATTGGCTTATGACACCGGATTCCTGACACTTTTAAAGAATGTGCGAAGATTGCAGATATCCGACGTGTGAACCTCAAAGCCATCAGTGTGCATTTAATGCTCTGAGCTGCGTATCTTGCCAACATCGACTAAAAGCGTGAAATTCGAGACCAAAAAAGTGTGAAAATCCACCAAGAACATGGAGTGAGCTGCGAATATCTACATTATCTCTATTACATACACCAACATACAATGTGAAGGCTTAATTGAGTGCGCATATATATATGTCTACTTTGTCTTACATTCACTTACTCCAACTAAAACAGATGCACATGCTTTCTGACACACACTCTGGTTGTGGGCTCTGGCTCTCCCAATTAAGCAGAGGAGTGTTGTGGAGCATCGGTGTCGGGGGATTCTGCTTTCTTCTCCTCTGTCAGGACCCATCACAAAGGCTCCTCATTAGTGTCAACCTCAGCTGTGCCACCACTTTCTCCTTCCCTCTTCCTCTCTCCCTCTCCCCTATCTTCTTGACTTTTCCTTTCTCTCTCTACATCTCCATCTCTCTCCTGTTTGACTTATTCACATTTTTATTGATTCCTCAATACCTCTCTGAAAAGCTGCCACCGATGGCCCCGTTGTTACCCCCGTTGCGTCCGCCGTGGCTCCGTCTGCCTCTCTCCGCAGTGGATCTCATCTCTCATACAGACGGCAGAGCCGCCGGCTGCACTGTGCTCCCGTGACAAACAGCAACAAACAGGTGTGTTTTCACAGCACTTTAATGACAACAAGTGAAGAAACATTTCAGCAAAAAAGACGGGGTTACAAAGTTGGTCTGATCATTAGACCAGCAGTGAAGGTTCGGAAGAAAAGTTGATTTGTTGATTCGACGTGTGGTATCATAGACACATAATGATGTTAATGATCAGCGCGCAGCGAACGAAGCGGCGGCAACAACATGTAAACAAGGCGACAGGGGAGTTGGCGTGGAAGCGCGGAGTTCAAAGATCACTCGATGCACGCAGAGGGCGAGATGTGGAGAAAAGGCAGCGAGATAAAACAGATGATTGTTGTTTGTTGTTGCAGTTTTCCCCTGAGCAAACTGCTTCCTCTTCCCCTTTACCCCCTACTGCTACCCGCTTCTTCCGGTCGCTTTTTCATCCCCGTAGTCCTCCTCTATGGTAAAAAACCTTTCTTTCTGTGCGTCTCATTTCATTCAGCAATTAAGAAATTGAGCTTTGATTTCAAGGAAGGGTTACGGGGGCCATATTGGGATGCAGTAT
>VOQK01017749.1:7965-18773 GCA_015052645.1 Benitochromis conjunctus
AAAAAAAAAAAAGACCTGGTTACAGTTTCTTGCAAGCTTGTGTTTTTTATAGAAGCTATTCAAATAGAAGCCACGCAGGACAGCAGCCCTCAAAACCTATAACTTCTGTCTGTGTTCAAAGGTATTGTTTGGTCTTTTGACTTGGATGTTACCCAATATTGCAATACTGGCAGCAGTCAAGAGGGTTCAGAACAACTGTCACGACCTTTAACAAAGTTCCTATCCCATTATTACTGGGTCAGACCAATTTTCTATATTGGGTTTCATGTGTCTTAGTGTTAGTCACCAAGGAGAGCTTGCTCCTACCTTTTAAGCACAAAGAAATAACCTTCAGAAACTAATTTAGGCTTCTCTGACAATCTACACTCATTTCCCTTAAAGTCGAACAATAAGGCAGCTGCTTCCTGCTTTCCATTTCTTTTTTGACTGCTATTATTTCTAAATTTGTTCTAAATGACTTTCTTTTTCAGCAGCTCCATTTTATTCAAATTACAATGTCCCCAACTCAATCAGTTTTGCTTACTAATATTTCATCCTCACCCCGTGTCTCCTCTGCCTCACCCTGGAGTCGGACTGTTAAATTGAATCTAAGAAAATCTTTGTTGTTAATATGTGACAATGGTAATGCTGTTTCCAGGTGTTAATGCTCAAAATCTTCCACTTCTTCACTTCAGAGGCTTTTTGCCTTTTTAGTTTGGATTCAGATACAGATGAGAGAGGGAAATGATGATAAAAAAAATCCACTCTGGAAAATAAGAAAGGCAAAAATGTGTCAAGTGCACGCTCATGCGGACTACAAACCCTTGTCAGCCATCATTGTTCACTACAGTGCATAGAAATATATTGCCTTTGTTTTCTGACTTGGTTTTCTTTCCAAGATAAGATGTGTTTTCCACCAGAGTTATCTTTGACTTTCCGCTGAGCGCTTTATCCCCAACCCAGATTTCAAGGCAATATGATCATTTTTCCTCAAGACTGCAGACACATTAGAAATGCGAGTTTTTTTTATTTAAAAAAAAATATGTCTGTTGAGGCCTCAGAGCTTTATTGGCATGAAGTCACTTTTGGCTGCTCTTGATGCACTTCTGACTAACAACCAATGAGACTAACCATCACAGATAATAGTGGTGCGCTGGCACCAGTGCATTTTCAACCCTTTGTATTTTTCCAATGCAAAATGGATGGATAAGCAGAATGCTTAGTTTCTCTTTTACAACTCCCACATTAGGGCGACTCGTCTAATTAGAAGACAACAAAAATACAACCACAACCATTCCCTTACAACACACTGCTTTTGTTTGTGCTGTTAACAAAGCTCTAAAACAAACTGCATCCAAAAGCATGCAAATTAGTCTTGTTCTGCCTCCCCCCCTTTCTCTTTATGCAACAAACACAAAACAGCATTTAGGCACGTTATCAGAAAGAAATTCCACTTTTTTTAAACGCAGATGTCGAGTGTACATTATGACAGCTGAAGGGACCATGCTGATTGGTTACAGTGCACCTGTCTGGTTCAGCAAATCTAAAAGCAAGCTCCGGGGAGGGGGGGGAAATCAAATATGACACTAAAGTAGGAGACAACAAGCTTATATATGTGTGTGAAAAAGAGAAAGAAACACCCACATAGCACCGGTGTGCTCATCACTCAGAAAAGTCCCTCTTCTGTGACTCTGGAAATGGAGTATAATTTAACTTGGGGGCCATTTCATTGTTCCCTTTAAGCTTCTTAGCTTTAAAATATTCATATTTCAGACGAGGGAGGAAGAAATCTGTGACGGCAGCAGACAGAGGCAAGAGGGAGAAGAAAGAGGATAGCGAGCAAGATAGGTAGAGAGAGAGAGCGAGAGAGAGAGAGAGAGCGAACTGATGGAGTGAGGAAAAGGAACAATGAAATGAAAGAGAAACTTGGAGGAGGGGTGTGGGGAGATGGATAGGGAGAACAGAAAGCAGCACTTTAACTGATGTTCTCTTATAAACAACTTTCTCTCTGTCTTTCTTTTATTTTCTCTCTGAAACACTTCATGGTAGACCTGTCCAACAAAAGACAAAGCCATTTCGCTGTCATCTTCCCCGGCACTGGCTTCAGTGAAGGAAAGAGGCGAGAGGAGACAGACTGTGCAGGAAAAGACAATCATAATTATAATCTGGATGTCACAGAAAGCAATTATTTACAGATATCCTGTCACACTTGTGCTGATAACTGCCAGGAAAGCCAAATGCATGATTTTGTTAGATAGGGTAATGTAAAGACAATTCTGTGTTTATAGTAGAAAATTGTAATGGTAAGCTGTACTGAGACAGAAGGATACTTCTGTTCCCAAGATGATATCTCCACACAGTAACTTAGGCTATACTATATACAATAAATCCAGTAGTAGTCAAAATGTGAATGGGTGAAGTTTTGACTATGACTGTGCACTCTACCCATATGGGAGAAAGACCCTTGCACAATACCAATGTCAAGTGGCTGGTGGATTTAAGGTCAGCCTACAGCAGCTTCCCAGAACAAGAACCAGTCAACATCACAATGCACACATCCAACCACTGGTCTCAGACACGAAGAGCTGGATAAAATCAAAATCTGGCCCAATCCATTCAAACTTTCTGAGCAAGGTAACAAAACACTTCCACTGATCAACCTGAAACTCACTTCTTTGCAACCCAGATGCTCCTTGCAAGCAACATAGCGTCTGTGCTGAATAGACACACGAGTCTACCAACAAGCAAGGGTCAAAACAGCATTTTGGACAACGTCAAAAGGTCAAAGAACAAGATACAGATTGGTTGGACTGACTCCAACAAAGCTTCTAGTCCCAGATCCATAGATACAGGAATCTACCATAGATAGGATCCAAGGTTCAGGTTGTCAAGAGATGTCGGAGCCTTTCACCTAATATCAGGGTTTAGGATGGAAGTGCATGTGGCTGGAATACTGTACAGGGAATATATGTGCCAAAAATGGCTTAAAGATCCCCAGGACTCAAAAGTGGTTGAAAATGGCTGAGCTAACATGTTGTGGGACTTCAGGTTCTAAAGTAATAAGCAGCTGCAGTGCTGGCTTGGCAACCATACACAGCTTGACAATAAGCATAAGAGAGAAATTATGATCGATGTAGCAGTTCCAGGTGACAGCAACATAAGAGTGAGCATGAGAAGACCAGGCAGTACTAGGAGATAAAGGATGAACTGGAACTCATTCTAAACCAGCAGGTTTGAAGCCAGAGCTCTCTTGTCACGAGGCAATAGTTTTAGCCGTTGCTGCACTGTGCTTCCCAAAAAAACAAAGAGTAACTCTTCAGGACGAGGTAATTAGTGTTTATTTAATCAGGACCTCTTTGCTAGAATTAAGGCAAATGTAGTTTACTGTGGTGTATTTTTCCTTTTCACTTGCACCATTGTATAATTTAGTCTTCCATAATTTTGTTTGTCATGCATGGTGCACGAGGTTGACTTCCGTGTGATGTTGACCCCTCTGTGTGAGTACATTTGAGACTTGGCACTCAAAAACAGCAAACAGTAATTGATTAGAGCCTTAGCCTATGTGATCCAGCTGGAGGACAGTTACGTAACACTCCAAATAAGCCAAATAAGAGCTGAGTCGGTTGAAAACATATTATACATGCAGTGTTGCTTTAGTGAGCCACCAAATCTTAAAATAATACAAAAGAAATCTTATTAAAACGTACTGTAGAGGCTCTGTCCACAAGCTGATTATTCATCATGAAAACTCGACACATTCATTCATTTTTACATGCATCTTATGCGCTTTTTAGTTGCCTGTATATGTGTAACAGCAAGTCTTTCTCGTCACAAAATAGAGCACTTGAGATGAGCGGATAGTTTTTTTTTGTTTGGTTTGGTTTTTTTTGTAGAGGAAAGTGAGAAATAAAGGAGTCACTAAGGTTATGAAAAGAGCTTTAATCTTCCATCCCCATCACCAAAAGAAAAATATGGTATAGAGCTGTGCACATATTGGATGTTAGCTTGTAAGTGAGCGAATGAGCAACGATAACAAGAGGAGCGTAGATAGTAAACACGAAGACAGAGATGGAGTCAGCGGGCGCAGAGATGTAACACAAGGAGAAGAACAGCAGCGAGCGGTGATGTATGTGGGCCGTACAGTTATCCAAGCGGCCTGGGCTGTTACTCCTGCTCCTGCTTCTGCTGTTGCTGTTTTAAAAGAAAAACCCAAAGCTGAATTGATATGCTAATTTGATTGAGAAGGTGTGGGTGGATATGGAGAAGGCTTTAAGCAGCGAGGGGGACAGAAAGAGAAAATGACAACGAAAAGAGAAGGAAAAAAGAGTGGGAGGAGCAGATGTGATGGAGAGAGAGAAAAGATTGAACTGGAAAGGAAAAAATGGGAAAGAGTGGGAGGAGAGGCAGGTTCAGCGTCGCGTTGCACTTTGGGGTTACAGAGTTTACAGTCAGTCACTGAACAGCTGTCAGTCAGCTGTGCATAACTACAGGGTACAGGATACAGGGTGGCAAAGCCATTTCTGCCAGCACTTGTCCACTTGTTTTTTTTAAACAAAAAGAAACTACATCATTGAAAAAACAATTAGCTCAACAATTAGTATATACTATTATTTGAATGATGTCTTTCACATATTTTTGTTAATAATAAAATACTTATAATTAAAATACTAATATAGTTGGCAAATTATTGGCTAATAGCATAAGTAAGCAAGACTGCTGATGTAAACTTTCGTGTTATAAATCAATTTCAACTAAGAAACAGTCCCCAACAGGGGTACAAAAGATTAAATATAATGTAAACAATAAAATAGTGATATATATATATATATATATATATATATATATATAAATTGATAGCTTATCGAAATGGTTCAGTATAACAGCCGTATACCAGAATATACAAAAAAGAGGCCATTATGCACAGCCCAACAGTCAAGAAACAAAGCCACTTATTCCTTCTTGTCTGTTTATTATCGATGCTCTTCCAAGATTCCTTCCAAAAGGCAGTTTGTTTGTGTTTTTCATTTAGTCCATAGCGGCTTTTGCCCACTGCAGGATGCAGGAAGTACATGCTTCTTTTTGTGTCTTTGTGGCCACAAACGGCACTATAATAAATTGCCTGAGCACGGTGGTAATAACAGTAACATCTAAGGACCACATGGGACGTAACAACTTCCTTTGCGTCCTTTGCCTCTTAGGCAAAGAATCTCAAATTCATTTCTGCCACAGTATAATACAATACATATTAGTAGCACATCAATAAGTTTGTTTGTTTTTTTCCCCTAGGAAAGAAACCTTTATCTTGGGAAGTTCAGCTTGCAAAGTATAACACCTGGTATGTATCAGTAAATTGAAGGGAGGAAAGGGAAAGCCATATGTCCACCTTCACTCTTCAAAGGAGCTTGAATGTGTATCTAAGTGCATTTGAAGACTGAAACAATCCAAAAAGGAAATTTATCACTGAGCTGAAATTTCTGGGCTCTTAAGGATTTAGTTTCATAAACATTGCATGCTGGATGTTTTTCAGCTCAGACTGATGCATGCCATTTGAGCTCAGACATCTACGACTGTCGGGATATTTTCAATGTATTTGCCAAGGCCGTTCATGTGTGTCTGTGATAGCTTTAGTAATGCCACATATATCATTCGTGTCTTTAAATGCACTCAAACAGACCAGATTCCTGTTAATATTTGCAGCCTTTTACTCAGAAAGTCATTTTTTCCTTTACAGAACACAAGCTGTTAAAGAAATTGTTTGACACTTTGGAAAATTGTTTTATTCGAATTGAGATTCAGATCCCACGAGTTAGGCGGGATGATTAGTATCAGTACGAAGTCTGTTTGATGGATATGAAAAAGGAGGAAGTTAGCTCATGTTTAACATTAAACCAGATTGAAGCCAGCATTTCAAAGCTAAAAATACAATTTTAAAAATTAAAGTAAATTAATATCTGCATATTAGATTTTCATTAATAGCTTTTATCATTAACATTTTTCAGAAAATATTACATGAAATAAGAACCAGTGAGTTATAACAATTTTATGGTCCACAAACCTCTATAAATATGCATTAGAAGTTATAGCTGCCCAGTAGTCCCATCATAGCCACATTGCAGAACAAAGTTTAGCAGTGAGGCAATGGAGCCAGTAAGATATAATCGGTGTTAAATGTGTTTAATTTTACTGAGTAGTAGAAGTAAATAACAGTGTGTCACACATTCTTTGTTTATGTTGTTTGCAAAGTAGCGGAGTTGGGGAATGGTAGGCAGTGGACCAATCCATTGTGAGGTACATGAAGGGGAATCCATCTTTCAAAGATTACAAATTCATTGTTTTATGTATGTCTATAATTAAACCAAAAAATTGCATCGCATGTAATATTTAAGATTGTTCTACATATAGAACAGGTTATACCTTCTTAGTCATCCATCCATCCCCGGTCTGGATCGGTGGGGCAGCAGTCTAAACAGAGATGCCCAGACCTCGCTCTCCCTAACCACCTCCTCTAACTCATCTGCCCTGCTGGGGCATGACAAAGATATCTCACCAGGAGGTGCCCAAGAAGCATCCCCAGTCAGATGACTGAATCACCTCAGCTGCCTCCCTTTTATGTGGAGCTGAACTGAATGACCGAGCTCTTCATCCTATCTTCATATGCACTGGTGGGTGTGTTCATTTCCATCTCCTGCAGTTGCAGTCTAATTATTTTAATCAATATCCAAAGCTCACATCAGTAACAGAGGGCAGTAATATGGATTACCCAGGAAACCAACAGCTTCACTCTCAGCTCTCTCCTCACCACAAGAGACCCGTGCAGCAATCACACTCACTCACCATCTTACCAGAGTTGGTCTATAAAGACTATGAACACATTTGGCCCTATCAGAGTCAATACCCAATGACCGGATGAGTTATTAAAGCCATAAAAAAGTCCCCGCATAAACTGCAAAATTCAAGCTTACTTTGTTATTTTACTTTTCCCCCCGCTTTACTTTTTGTTTCATTCTTATTTTGATTGTTTCATTTAAAGAAATGGCATATTATGGGTTATTTGACAGTTACCTATTCAATTCAGTTTATTTATATAGCGCTAAATCACAACAGCAGTCACCTCCAGGCACTTAAACCACTGTCCTTATTCTTTCAATAAGGTTTCAACATTAAACCTAGATCACAGTGGTCTAATCTGACTCTGAGCAAAAAACCCTCAAAAACAATAAAATCCAAAATGTCAAACAAGGTTTAGTTGACTGAAAATATAATCATGTCAAGTCAGGGATAAATGCTGGATTATAGTACCATTATCTGGACTCCCTATCAATAAAGTACAAGAACTCAAGACTTCTCGCTGGCTCTACTCTACCCTTTTCCTACTCTTAGTCCACCAACTGCATCATGATCATGTTGATAGGTTTTTAATGGTCTTCCTGTGTCTCATCCTGTGTCTCCATGAATCATGCCCGCTGCAGTAGGCTCTCCGGACAATGAGGTGTCATTTCATAATAAATAACATGCACTTGGGTGGGTGGAGATGGGAGCGTTGGACGATAAGCGGACAGAGAGAATCATCATTTACTCTGCTGGGGAAAACAAATACATATGGTAGTTAGATAAACTTCAAACAGGGCACAGACATCCTGAGACCAGAGAGCTGCTTTGCATGTCTCTTTGGACTAGAGAGGAAAGAGATTGAGGCCGTGTTTGGAAAGCAGAAGTCCCTCCTGATAAGATAGATTTAAGATGTCTAAACAGAGATAAAGATATTTGTTGTGTTTTGCAGCTTTGAATGACATAGTTATGTTGTGCCTTTTGAAAACCACTGTTGCTCTTCAAATATTTATCATGCTAAATTTGCAATCATTTTCACTTGAAAAATATTTGTTTTTCTTGTTTAAAATCTTTGGCTATAACATCTGTCCGTGGGTCAAGTGGATATTATTATCTATTATTATTTCCTATTGCATGGCAAAGTACATGGCAATTTTCAGGCTATTTATTTTATGCTTCTATTGTACGTTAGACAGATCGCAGGAAATGATGGGAAAGAGTCACGGGGAAAGACATCCCACAAAAGTCCTGTGCAGGATGTCGTGGTTCATGGTGTGTGCCTTAACCCCAGGCCACCAGAGTACCATAAGGTTGTCAAATTAGTTACTGTTTAAGCAATCCTAGTGTTGACATACTGCAAATATTTAACAGAGGCATTGTGAGTTTATATTTCAGCATAAGTTCATTTCAAATTATATTAGTCAAAAAGGAGTATTAAAAAAATGGGGGGAGGCAGTTTCATGTTATCCTTTTTTATTAATGTAAGTTTCCATAAATGGCAAACTTCAAAATTTAATGTCTGATTAAAAAATGCTAAAAAAAAAAATACAGATTTTTTTTTTACATTTTAAAATGGTATTATAATTTCACAGATTATTTTTGTACATGGTGAGTGTAATTGTCTTAAAAAATGTTTCCACTTTGTTTGTCCTCATAAGTCAGACAACATCCAAAGCAATAGGCAACATTAATTGGTGAAACAAACACGCAAATAAGTTGATGGATAAACAGTCCTCACACAGTCTGCATTCAGTTGTTGTTGTTTTTGCTTGATGTCATCTTTTACCTCCTGCTGAAACACCTTTCTTTGCATAACTGCCTTAAGGTCCCTTGTGGCCCTCCACCCTTACAGGATCTGTAGCCAAAATGTGTAGTACCTGTCAAGTTTACACCAACAGATAGCATCATTGCAGTCCTGACAGTGAGTGACAACTACCTCTGTATATTATTTGGCCACAGAAACGGGAGTTTCCAAGGGACTGCATGTGTGTCTGCTACCTGCAGTCAAAATAAAACATAAATACACGTCTTGGAGATATTTAGACTTTTGAATGACCCCTATACATGGAAACATGGTGGAAAACAGCACATCACAGAACTTGGGATACCCTCAGCGCAACCATAGTAACATGATAAACATCATGCCTGCCATTAGATGAAAAAAAAAAGCAAATAAAGTGACTAACCGATTCTCATTTTTCATCCTTCTATCCATCCTGCATCAGCAACATATACGCTAAAGAAAACAAGTGGGCCGAAAAGCACTGGGTGGGTTTGTGCTTCAGTTTCAACGTTGGCTTTGCTGGCAAAAAGAACTGCTGGGGGAAAATGTGAGCTGATGATGGTCACGCCCAGCCAGCGTCAGGTGAGTCATTTTATGTGGCAGTTCAGGTCGCAGTCAGTCCAAACCACCCGCGTCTTCTTGTGGCCATCATAGGTCAAATGTTGGTTGGAGAGAAGGGAAAAATCGAGGTAGACTTAATTCATTCTGGGGTATGACAGGTGTGTTTTTATTTGAGGTTTTTTGTTTTTTTTTGTTTTTGTTTACCTAAATTTCTCTTTGCTAGACAGTCCGTTGCCCCCCAGATGACTGGATCTGTCATTTTGAGGCTTTAAAGGCATCATTAACTCCTGACTTAGACAACATGTTGAAATACTATTTAAGACAAAGTGGATTATATCAAAATTATGTTCCTTTACTACTCTCAAATTGGTGTAGTCAGAAATACCACCAGATACAGTCAGTTTTGACTCGTTAGCTCCATTACAGTTTTCTACCAATTTAAAGTGACAGACAGAATTGCATAATAGGAGTTTTAAACAGTCTAAATGTTGAGGACATCATTAGTCTACAGCCTCTACAATATGCCATCAGGATTTACTTCACTGAAAAAGATACAGTAATGTTAAAAAGAAAGCAGTCCTGCTTTGGTTCATTTGTGGATTTTTATTTATGCACAGCTCTCTTTGGTCAGGTCGAGGTCCAGACTTTGACTGGGTTGTTGTAACGCCTTGATCTTTTCTTTTTCATCCATTCTGTTGTAGATCAACAGCAGAGCTGTCTAATCATTGTCTCGTTGCATTACCCAATTTTAGCAGTTTTAGCTGTCAGCGAAATGGCTTCTCATGTATCTCTAGAATAGTTTGGTATACAGAAGACCTCAAAGTCAACTCAGTGATTGTATGGTGCCCTGGTTGTGTGTCTTTGAACAAGCCCAAATCACCAACACTGTCCTTGACAGCTGGTATTGTTTGTGCTGATGTGCTGTGTTTGGTTTTTGTCAGGCATGATGCTGTGCATTTGACCAAACATCCCCACTTTGGTCTCATCTGTCCAAAAGAAATTGTTCCAGAAGTCTTGTGGTTTGTTCAGATACAACGCTGTATACACAAGTCGTGCTGCCATGTTCATTTTACATGGAAAAACATCTACTTTTAGATGTGCTCATACTAATCAAATGCATTTGATTAGCAACTTCTGGCTGCTATTTGCACTTAAGTCCTATGGAAACAGTAAGAGTATACTTAATTTTTTAGAGGATGCCACAGAATCCTTGGAAAACTTTCTTTTTTATGACTTTGAAAGCAAAACACTACGGAGTAATGTTTTGAGCTGACATGTTCATGGCGTGGCACGAGGAAACTTCATTGTCTGGGAATGATGAGCATCTGAATGTTATATAAATCCAACTGAGAATGCTGATATTACTGCCAGTGCATTTGATTAGCTGCAGTCCACTGGTAGTGCTGGAGAAAAAGTCCAGAGACCAAAAAAGTCTGTCAGCATCATCCACTGGGGATCATCAATTTTTTGGCAAATTATGGATAGGCTGGAACCAAAGGGACCTGCCTAAACAACAGACCAACATTGCCATCTCTAGAGCCACACTGCTAGTGCTGCTACAACACTGATTGCAACAAATAGTGACTGTCCGCTATCCAATTAGCTTCCAGAGGTGTATTAACAAAAAAAAAAAAAAAAAACTTTCCCACAAACTATT
>VOQK01017754.1:1586-17251 GCA_015052645.1 Benitochromis conjunctus
GAAAAATCAGTGATGTTTGATTCATTCCTGACTTCTCCAAGATGTCCAGTGTGCCAGCTGCAACTTCAAACCTATTTACTTCAAATTACAATTGAAACTGCTCAAATGAAACAGAAGCAAGTAAACAATATGAAATCATATATTTGCTCCCAGGGGATGGAAGAAGTGAAGAAATGGTGTCCAACAATTCCTTTATAATAAGCAAAATCATCAGACACATTACCCAGTTCAGATGTTCAGCTTATGAAATGTTTCAGGGGAAATAAAGATCTTTTTTTTTGAGTTTCATATATTATTATTTTTGATGGCCCAGAAAAATCCCCCTTAGTATCTGTTACTCCTCTGATTAATCTAGACAAAACAAAAGTGAAAATATAAGCAGGGTCTTATGAAAAACACTGTGTTAGTGCAGTGATGGATCCTTACTGCCACAACTTATTTAAACTCAGTTTTTTGTTTAGAGTTCATCATTTGTATTATCATTCATGCAAGCTTGTGGATTTTTTTTTATTACTGAACAGAGTTGGACAACCTAGCCAATATATCCAATGTTCGGGTCAAACAAAGCTGATGGTATGAGCTTCATATTCAGATGACATTTTTGGAATTGATATCACCTACTCTCCTGCATTTCCTGTGACACTATTTATTGAAATCAGTGCATTGTATAGTTGTAGGGCCCTCAGGAACAAATTAAAGTCACTGACAGGGAGGATCTATTCGTGTGACACATCCTTCAAAAATAATGATCCACTGAGATTAAAAAAAAAAACCATTCACATACCTACAGACAAGTGCCTATTTGCAGTCAATACTACTGTGATCATGTGACCATCCACAAAATATTATCAAATAAAATAAAACTATTATACACAAAACATTCACAAATCACAGTTATTTATTAATTAGTAATTACACTAGTCAGTCAACAGCAGAGATACATTTATTAAAATCCAATAACCAATGTCCATTCATATGTCTACTTATTACAAAATTGATAGTTAAAGGTACAGAGATTTCCAGTTTGTTACCACACATGTCTGTTAATAATGTTTTTTGTCAACCAGTTTTGTGTTTATACACGCATCACTTTGTTAAGTGAACCTACACAAAAGGTTTTTGTCCTTCATGTCCTCACACATTCATCACTACGCTTCATTAGACACAATTCTCTTCGTGTTTATGCGAAACAGAACTACAGCAAACACACAACACCTCCTTTTTCCAAAACATTAAAGACGATGGCGAGGTGTGGAGTAAACTGACACAGTCGAATGAAAACGATTGTGCGGTTGTTTATCATGACAAATACTGATTGTGTGGATCAGTGAAAGACTTGATCTTGACATGACAATGTTTATGACTTTGACAATTTGTTGTCAATCACTGACAAATTAACAAAACTTTTTTTTTTAACTAGCAGGGAATCTCAAAAAGATAACACTTAATCTTAATTTAGATAAAAATGTGTTTATTTTATTTAAGAAATATTAACACATGTAATCTTCTGAGGTTTACTTATGAGTACAGTAGATCATTTTTTTTCCTATTTGTTGTGGTTCATTTGTCACAATGAGTACTGCTTTAAAGCAGTCATGCCTTACCTCTTGGTCTGTGGCAGTCTGTCGACAAAACAAGCACAGTTGTTTTGGTTTAAGCTTAAAGACAACAAACTGCTAACAAAAAAGACATGCATCGCACGGTCCCTGTTTGATCGACTGGTTTGCATGTTTACTTGTTGGAAAAGATTTTTAAAATGTTGGTATCACGTTTGTGCTTTGATTTGGACCATTTTTTCCTTTTTGGTAATCTGTTTTTTACAAGTTTCTGTGTGTTATGCAAGACTAAGTGCCTGAATTACCCCTTGAGAAATATAAGTCAAGATATCTGACATTTGCACCCATGCTTACTGGCTTCCGGGTTTTATTGTTTATAAAATCTTTAACACACAAATTCCATTTCTGAGCCCAATTTATTGTGAGCCATTCAGAGTAGCAGTTAAATCACAGGAGCTAAAGGATACTTATGAGGCACAAATCAACTACGCTAAACACATTTTTATCAAAACAACTTTTTTTATTGGATAATCCCAAAACAGTTTGTACAACGTTTTTGCATTAAATTGTACTCTAACAGGATGCAAGCACAACAACTCAAAAAGGACAGAACATGAGAAATTGCAATGTTATAATGTTCATGGTCCTTTTTTCCTCTAGTGTAGTCATACATATTCCTATCGAGTATATAAAGTATGATATATGGAATTATGTAGAAAAGAAAAAATTGATAAATAACTCTAAATATGTCTTATATTTTAGACTCCTCTAAGTAGCCAGCCTTTGCTTTGTTGACAGAGCTTCAAACCCTTGGACTTCTCTCAATAAGCTTCATGATGTAGTCACCTGAAATGGTTTTCACTTCACAGGTGTGCCTTGTCAGGGTTCATTTGCAGAATTTATTGCCTTCTTAATGGGGTTGAGACCATCAGTTGTGTTGTGCAGAAGTCAGGTTGGTACACAGCTGACAGTCCTATTTGACAATTGTTAGAATTCATCTTATGGCAAGAACCAATCAGCTAAGTAAAGATGGTAAGTAAATGACAGTCCATCATTACTTTAAGAAGAAGAAGAATCCCTTAATCATCCCACAGGGGGAAACTGATTCTCTGCATTTGACCCATTCACTCAGTGAAGCAGTGGGCTGCCGTCAATACGGCGCCCAGGGAGCAGTGTAGAGACGGTACCTTGCTCAGGGGGGGGAAGCAGTTCAGTGGATTTGAACCCCCGAACTTCTGATCATGAGGCGAGCACTCTACCTACTGAGCTATCTCCTCCTTTTTAAACAAAGGCAGAGCAGAGAAGGCATCTGCTCACTCCCCGTCGGGGAATCGAACCCCGGTCTTCCACGTGACAGGCGGAGATACTGGCCACTATACTAACAAGGACCTCTGAAGAACTGAAGGTCAGTCAGTCTGGAAAATTGCTAAAACTTTTAAAATCATCAGGCACTACAGCACAACACCAGGAAAGGAAGACCAAGAGTCACCACTGCTGCTGAGGATACAAATAATCCAAGTCAGCAGCCTCATAAATCACAAGTTAACAGCACCCCAGATTAGAGCCCAGATAAATGCCACACAGAGTTCCATCTGTGAAATCTGTGCTTTGGTCTGATGAGTCCACATTTGGGATCTTCGGTTCCACCTGCCGTGTCTCTGCCGAGAAGAGGGGTGATGGTGTGGGGATGCTTTCCTGGTAACAGCATCTGGTTTGTGTTTAGTTGGACCATCATTTATTTTTCAACAGGACAATGACCCCAAACACACCTCCAGGCTGTGTGAGGGCTATCTGACCAAGAAGGAGAGTGATGGAGTGCTGCACCAGATGGCCCGGCCTCCACAGTCACCTGACCTAAACCCATTGATGAGATGGACCGCAGAGTGAAAGCAAAAGGACAAACAAGTGCTCAGCATCTCTGGGAACTCCTTCAAGGCTGTTGGAAAACCATTTCAGGTGACGACCTCATGAAGCTCATCGAGAGAATGCCAAGAGTGTGCAAAGCAGTAATCAAAGCAAAGGGTGGCTGTTTTGAAGAATCTAAACTATAAAACATGTTTTGAGTTATTTTACACGTTTTTGTTTACTACATAATTCCATACGGTTTCATTCATAGTTTTGATGCCTTCAGTGAGAATCTACAATGTAAATAGTCATACAAAAATAAAGAAAAAAACAAACATTAAATGAGATGGTGTGCCCAAACTTTTCACTGGTAGTGTATATATTTTATATAAATTTTTTTGTCTGCATGATTCATGACAAGCTCCTATATATTTGTGTGCGTGCCTGTGTAGGTGTGTTCCATTAAGACAATGCACAAACTGTGTGTCTAGGTCCAGATGGATCTCTGGAACCAGGATAGTTTCAAATATTTTCTTGAGACTATGTCTTCATTTTTGTTTTTCAATTTGATATGTAATTGTGAAGCTAAATGTCAAATTTTGCCCTTTCTCTCAATCAAAAATAACAGTTCCCCAAATTTCTAAACCTGCAGCCAGATAAACTCCATAATCTTACAAGCTTAAAAAGATCACTTTATCAAATTTTGGGACTTTGATAGAAATAATAAAAAGACAAAAAAGGAGAAAGAAGAAATCATGTAAGGAAAAATTGTCTACACTAATTTTTTTTCTCTTCTTCTAACAAGAGAGTTTAAAGTATGATTTAAAACATAAATATATCTTTGCTTTTGTTTGCACGATTCATGACAAGCTCGTGTGGGATGTGGTGAAGTCCAGGGAAATGGACATAATTCCCAGGGAGCTCAGAGCAGAGAGGCAACAGTCCTGCAAAAACAAAAGCAAAACTATGTGTAAAAGTAACAGTACAGCAGTAATGCATCTAAAAATATCACTGTGTTTTTAAATATGAAGAGTCTTACTGAAAGAGGGATCCAGTTAGCTCATCAACAAGACCACCTAAAGAGAAACACAAAATTTAAGTCAAACCAAAGTTAATGAACTCTATGAACACAACATCAGTGCACCCACAGAATCACAACTAGCATTTACCAGGTGTGCAAACTGTGTCACAAAGAATGGGACAAATGTAGCAGGTTGAACAACCCTGGAAAACAAAACAAACAAAAAGAGAAAAGAATTAACACAAAGAGACACTCGACAAAACAAAGTGTCATGCATTATTACAGCAGTTATAATCCTTTTGAAGTCAAGACGCTTACTTGGCAGTGCTCGCAGTGATCTGACTCATCTCCTTCCTCACACGGGCACTTGGCACAGTTATTAGAGCAATGCTACAAGGCAGGAAGGAACCACAAGGTAGACTGATTATGGTATACAGTCAGGACAAATCAGCAACACAGGACTTATCATGATCTGTAGCAGGTTACTAAAATGATTTGATACAACTATAACGTGTGATTACTGGGCAGATACACAAAGTTTGTGTTTTCCATGACCTGTTGTTTTACCTCACAAATGGAGCAAACACTACACAAAGAGCCAGAGTGGAACTGTGGAGTGTCAGCAGCTTCCTCCTCTTCATCTGAGTCACCCTGATTGTCCTTTGTGTCTTTACCTTCAGACTCATCTGTAAATGGTGCACAGAATCAGGAAATCATCTTTATCGGAATTGTATTCTGTTCCAGTGTTTCCCAACCATTGTGCCGTGGCACATAGGTGTGCCATGAGAAATAATCAGGTGTGCTCTGGAAGATTATCTGGTTCCACCTGATTAGTACTCTAAGCAACGTGCAGAACAATTACATTATCTCCCACTAGAGGGCAGTACAACTACCTGCTCTAATTAAATGGGTTGCCAACTGCCAGGAAAACAGAAGAAGACGAAGAAGCAATTATATAATAGTCATGCTGTGAGACTACACAGTGCGTAACAGCAAGAGATAAATATTTCAAAAGAAAAAGTGGTCAATCTGACCTGGGTCCTGGAAAAAATTCTGACCCAGATGAAGGACCTAGCATGAGTAGTGGTCAGAAGAAAGCAAAAAAAGGTATACTGGGGACAAACAGAGCCAATTCCGCTATACCTGGTGTGTGGAGAAAAATTATCAATATGCTTTTTGTCTGGTGGTGTGCCGTGTGGTCTTTCTAATGTAAAAAATGTCGCAGTAAAATGCAGTTTAAAAATGTATCACAATGTATCTTCTGTTACTTCTGTCAGACTGCTCTATTACTATATAGACATAGTATATAGTATATACATACTATGAGACATAAGTGTGGGGTAGAAAATGCATAGCTGTCATGGTGCTGGGTCGATGACACAGCGTTTTGTATTTATTATTATTTTATGTTCTTGCTTATTCGGGTCATGTATTCTGTTTTGAGTTCTTAGGGTTTTGTTCTGTGAGCCCTCTGTTTATGTCTAGTCATCCCTGCCAGTGTGTCCCTCTGTTCTGTCAGGTCTCTGTGTTAAGCCTGGGTCTCTGTGTCTTGGCGTGTGTTGAGGTTCCTGTTTTACTTTGAAGGTCTGTGTCTCTGTATTCAGTTTGCATCCTCCCTGTCTCGTCATGTCAATTAGGTTCAGCCGTGTGTGTGCAGTTTCCTCGTTCCCTATGTGTGTTTATAATGTGTGTCCTCCAGTGCTCATTGTCGGTCCGTCTGCATTTGTTGGTGTTTCTCTGCGTCTCATCCCGTGACTTCCCCTGCATGTATGATTTCAGGTTTGTTTATTAGTTTTCCCAGTTTAGACTGTTCTCAGTTCTGTCCTCGCCTCCTCGTTTTTGTTTGTATTCACTTCTTTGTAAATAAACACTCACCCGCATCAAGCCAGTGCCTGCATTTTGGGTCCTTCATTCACACCACACGGTTGCTTCGCGAGCCGTGACAATAGCTATGTATTTATTACAAAAGTAATGCCATGTAATCATATCTGTCCATTTCATTAGGTACACCTGTTCAGTTGCTCTTTAATACAAGGATCCACAGTGCATGTGGAAAGTATTCACAGCACTTCACTTGTTACACATTTTGTCATTTACAGCCTTATTTGAAAATGGATTAAACATTTATTTTTCAGATCAAAATTCTACACACAATACCCCATAATGTGAAAATATTTTGCATGAAGTTCTTGCAAATTTATTAAAAATAAAATACAATAATATAAGATTTACAGAAGTATTCACAGCCTTTGGTAAATATTTTCTTGAAGTACCTTTGGCAGCAATTACAGCTCCTAGTTCCTACTGCTGAAAAACATCCCCACAGCATGATGCTGCCACCACCATGCTTCACTGTGGGGATAATATTGGCCAGGCGATGAGCACGGCCTGGCTTTTACTGAGGAGTGGCTTCTGTCAGGCCACTCTACTATATAGGCCTCTGTCTGTTCTTGGTCACCTCCCTGAAAGAGCTCAATTTTGAGTGTCATTTAAAGACTATGAATGAATTTAATCCATTTTGGAATAAGTCTGTAACAAAACAAAATGTGGAACAAGTGAAATGCTGTGAATCTGGATGCACAGTATCAAAACCTCAGTATTCATATAGGTTTCCTAATTGCTGTGCTGGTGCTGGAGTAAACCTTATTTAATTGAACTGATTTAAATACATCTTGCAGTAATTTGCAACCTCATTCAACAACACTCCATCTACAAACTGCTTTAGTCACTTTTTTTTTTGCCATTTTTGCAGTTAACCGCTGACACTACAAGCAACTTTGGGCCATAATTTTTTCTTTTTTAACTACTGACATTAACTCTGACAATTCTGCTCACTGTCACATGAGGGAGAGGGAGAAAGATGCGACCGCCGCCATCAGAGCCAAAGGAGAAGAGAAGAGACTCCTTCAATAGCTTGTTCCAATATGTGACTTTCTTCAAGTTCACTTAAATGATCACATTCAAAAACATTTTTTATTATTGTCCTTTATTTATTCAGGTAAAAGTGGCATTGAGACTAAAATCTCTTTTCAAGAGAAACCTGGCCAAGAGGGCAGCAGAACCTTCAACAAATACAACCCATAACAATATAACAAACAAAGAAACTAATACAACTGATATTCAGCAGAGACAAGTGGAGACAAACACAGTGTGGACAAATATACACACACACAGCTATATAGACATATGTAAACAACTAACCCAACCAGAAATTTATAGATAAAAAACACTCACAGAGATGCGGCTATACAACATGGCCACTTAGCAGCAGCATACAGAGAACATGTACATGACTTTCACAGCCAGTAATAAAACATGAAGCACAATGATAGACAGTATCCAGCCTCTTTAGGTACTGGCCTGGTATATTCATAAAGAGCAGATCACAGTAATCCAACAAAGGGAAAAAAAAAAACATTACAGAATCTATCATCACTTTGAGAGAGAAAGTCTTAGCTTGGATATGACTCTATGTCATTTGAAAATAAAATGGGCTTGGATTTGCCCGCATTTGGCACAAACTGAAGTTGAGTTTGATGGGACTGAACAAAATCTAAGACAGACTGAAGAAATTCAAGTACTAACCAAGGAGAACAATAGATAATTGTGTCATCTACATAAAAATCAAACTCAAAAGAAACCTACATTTTACCCTTGGGTTCTTTTCCTTGGGCTAAGTAAGCAGACAGGCCTGATACCATGGAATTTGTTCACTCACTCAGCCAATTTGATCTTGTGCCAAAAATTAGATAAGAGAGGGAATTTTTTATAGTGCAGTGTCACAGTCTGGCAAGGGTAGACTGTAAAAATTACAAAGAGGACCAAAAATGCAGACGCAAAAGGAGCGTGGACGAGACTTAAACAAAAAGCGAGCCGTTTAATGAGGCTGAAAAGCGTACAAAATAACAGAGGCAAAAGCATACGAAGAAAAACTAACTAAACTAAACTGGGAAAAGCTAAAGGCTAAACACTAACATAAAAAACAAAACTTGAATATAACAAAACCTGAACGAGGGAACATAACGAGGGAACATAACGAGGGAACATAACGAGGAAAAACAGCAGGAGAAACGCAGACGACCTGACCCAGAACAAAGGAGACAGAGGACTTAAATACACAGAGGAGATAATGAGAGGAATGGGGAACAGGTGGGAACACAGCAGGGAGACATCAGTACTAACGAGACAAGGAAAGCAAAGCAGACTACACTGACATAGGACACAGACTTTCAAAATAAAACAGGAAACAGAACACACACATGACAACATGAACTTGACTACATAAGACACGCAGACATGAGACACAAAGGGTGAGGGAAACCTAGGCACAGGGGTAAAGACAGAAGGGGAATCCAATAACTAAACCATAAACAGTAATAATAAGGGGCAACTCAAAATGCTGGGCCGAGAGACCCAGGATCATGAGATGCAGTCATGTGAAAAAAAGCACACTTCTTTCAGTTCTAAGAGTTTATGTATCAGGACATAATATAAAATGATCTAGTCTTTAAATATCACTGGAATTATTTAAATGATCCAATCCAAACATCTACACTTTGGTGTCATCACGGACATTGTTCCAGAAGTCGTATGGTATGTTCAGATGCAACCTAAGCAATGCTACCATGCTCCTTATAGAGAGATTGCTTGCCTGGTAACACTTCCAAACAAGCCATACTTCTTCAGTGTTTTTCTAATTGTTCTGTTTTGACATTTAACATGCTCACTGAGATATGTAGCTCTTGGATTTTCTTTTAATTTCTGAGCATTGTCCAGTTTGATCTTGGTGTGAATATGCTAGGACTGCACGCCTGGAAAGGTTGTGGCATTGTGTTAGCACACAGCTGAACACTCCAGACCAGCAAACTGACAAAAGTTTTGCTCCTGTAGATTTGGTCATACTTGATGATCATCAGATCCACTGATTAACTTTCACTTGCCGTAATTTACTCTGTTACTCCCAGTGAAAGCAGTAATGGTGTACTTAGTGTTTCTACACACCTTTTTAATATTTGTACTTATAAGTAATGGCACAGTGTAATATATCATGTGCTGTTGATTTTGTAAGGTTATTAATTTAATTTTGCTCTTCCAGATGTGCAAGCAGTCAGAGAAGATGGTCGTGTTTTTATATCATATTCATTGCCCTCACATGAGTTTTTTTCACTGCATAATAGAATTTTAACCTGCATTTGTAAATGGCACAATGAACTAGGTTCACAGACAGTGATTTCCAGAAGTGTTCCTGAGTCCATGCAGTGATTTCCATTCCAGAATCACGCCTGTTTTTAATAAAGAGCCACTTGAGGGTCCAAAGATCACAGCATCCAATGCAGATTTTCCCTGTCACTTGTGGAGATTCTTCCAGTTTCTTGAAATTGTTCAATTTGTACACAGTTTTGTGTTGACTGGTGAACCTATGCCTGTCTCTACTTTTTTGTTGTTTGTTTTTTAAGAGTAGTTTTTCAAAAACATCAAATTTGTACAAAAAAGCCACAGGCCTATAGTACATGCTTTGATAAGAAGCTATTGTGCTATTGCTATTCTATAGCTATTGCTATGGTGTGTCTGTTTGTCCAGGTTATTGTACTTAATATGAGGCTACAGTAACATTATTTTGTCTAAGTCCGCCATTGTAGCAATTCATCGCACCTAAACAAAATAACGTGGCGCACAGTGTGACGTCAAAAAAAGGCGCACACCTTTGACGTTGTGTTTTCTCTGTTTTCACCGTCCACACGTAAACGCAAAAATTGAGTTTTCGAAAATATCCACCCTGGCCGGAGTTTTAAAAAATCTCAGTTTTGATTGATCGAAAACGCCGTTTATGTGTGGACGGAAGGTGCAAATGCATAGAAAAATCTCAGTTTTCAAAAATACCCGGGTAAGTGTGGACATAGCCTGAGTCCTGTACTTTCTCCACTCCTGTACAACTTTTTGAGATGTGTCACAGTCAGGGTACTTGTTAGTACCAATCTCAGGCTGAGCTATGCTTGGCGAACTTTTCACCTAACTTGCAGCAACAAATTCATCTGTACTCATAGTAATAATCAATTCATTATACTACGTGAAAACCTTATTAAAAAGAACAGTATTGCAGACATACAAATATGGTGCATATTTGCAATGTAACGGAATGCAAAAAGTATTAATGTGCTCTTAATATAACCCCTGATAGACACATTACAGAAAATCAGACTGCAATGTAAAAATTTCAGTAAGACCTTTCAGAACTAAAGCAATGAAAATGTCACATCATGTTTTCACTCACATAATGTATGTATACAGTGATAAATATATTGCATTATCTGGCACTGTCTGTATGCAATATTTTTTTCTTTTTCAGTTTATCAGTGTTTATTATCTAATGTAACAGTTCACTGAAGATCATGATAATGATGGAAGCTGTCAAATGAGAATGTGCCTCTTTTTTTTGCCTCCTAAATTTGAGTGAATTGAAGGTGTCCTCCTTTATTTAAGGGTAAAATTGAGTTGATCTGGAAGAGGAGGGGAACACATCTGTAGAAGTAGAAGAATGAAGAACAGACAGATTAAGATGAATGAGAGGAGAAAAAGTCCTCCAGGCAAAAACAAATATTTTTAAATAGGGCAGGAAATAAACCTGAGTGGAAGCAGTGTGACTTTTTCAACATGCAGGCTGTTTTGTAAGCATAACTGATTTCATAAGTTGTGGGAAGTACCTTGTAAGGCAGGTGGGGGACAAGGAGGTTTGACTGTGCTTCCTTGTGGTAGAGTAGCCACAATCCACTTGAGGACAGTTGAGTAATACTCCATCTGAGGAGAAAGAGCAGAATATCATAAAAGTGTAGAATAGAATAGAGCTATTCTTAAATCTAAATGAAAACCAGGAGAGAAAAGGATGACTTATTTTTGATTGATATCAATAATGAATAAGCTCAGAGATATATGTGTTTAAGTTTTCTGTTTATTGCGTGTCATGTTTTTGTGTCTATAACCAAAGTCAAAACAAATTAATTACAGTCAAATAAATCTTATGCTGTCCCATTTGAGCATCAACATAAAGTAATATTTTCATAATTGGAAAACTCAGAGAGTAAGACATTTTTTTTAAGCTAAAGGGTTTTTGTGTCCTATTGGAGAAAATTATCTTGAATAACACACATGAGGCTAGCACAGCCTTGCTTAATGTAAAGACTGAAAGTAATAATAATAATAATAATAATAATGATAACTTTATTTATAAAGCACTTTCAAACAAAGTGCTGAACAGCAAGTGCCTACTCCTTATGTTTAGCTATCTGTCACTTTGTGTAGAACCACGCAGGCAGGGGACAGAATAGTAGGCATTTTCCCCAATGTTCCACCTCTCTGTTATTATGCTAATCAAAGCTAACCTGCTATGTAGTGGTTTAAAGTCTATATCAAATACTTTGACTGTGTAGACATGCTCTTTCACAGCATTTCTACCTATGTATGAAGAATGAGTAAAGGGGTAAGGAATGACAAAAGGAGAGCTTCAGAAAAATGCTTCTGTTTTACCTGAGCCTGTCCATGTTCTCTGCTTTCAGTCAGATGTTTAAGCAGACAATCTACCCTACATCAGAAAAATACAAAGATACATTTATTTCAGAATGATGGCATAAAAATTGTCTTTTGCTGCTACAGTTGAGCAGGAAGGTGTGCTTACTTGGCAGACAGCCGTTTGAGCCTTTCCGAGTCGCTGCTTTTCTGGATCTTGTTTCGAGTCGTCAGAAAGTCTTCCTTCTGAATCATTTCCCATGTTGTTAATCTGTTAGCTGCCTTTGCTTCCAAGTCTAACACTGATAGAAGAGACAAAGGTTTAAAATGATTACCTTTTAACTCAGTTTTTGTGTTTTCATCTGCTAAGCTGCAGAATCCCGCATTTGATTTCCATAGGGTGGCATGGAAATCAAATGGGGTGGCAAAATCAAGGCCTTTTTTTTTCCAGCATCATTACACACTTTATTCACGGTTGCTGCTCACACGTGGCTGCAACTTTTCAGTTGCCAGCCAAACATACAAACAACAACCCCCAACAGCGGACAGAGCACAGATTTTAAGCAGGCGAGGCGTGATTGCAGATGCCTCGCAGGTGCGTCCATCTTGCCTACAGCAGCCCACGTCCTGCCACAATAATCTATTAGTTAATTATTGTCTTAAGCCTCCAGGGTCTAAAATATAATTGGCCATTTCTCACTACTTTTGATTTTACCTTTGTATTTCACCTTTAATTTTATTATTTTTTTGCCTCACCTTGTTTGGTATCATTCTTTTTTAGCACAATCTCACATGTCTGAATTCTCTGGTATTTTCTATTGACATACTGTATTTACACAATTTATCTTAAATCACTCAAAATACATAAAATCTTAGTAATAGTTATTTCATAACTTAAAATGCAAATATAAATTGTAAATTTTGAAAACCTTTGCACAAGTTTTGTAAACAATTAAGCTATATACAACTGTTTATCTAAAAATGCAGCCAAAGCCTCTGGTGTTTTTTTTGTACAACCATTTAAAAATACTACTAAAACTAAAATTAGAGAACAATCAGGTTTCACAATAAGATGCCACACAAATTATTTGTGCCAGTGCAAAAAATAGTTTGTCTGGATAAACCCTGCAGGTGTATCACTCCTCCTGTTTTCCCCGGAGACAGCGTTTACACTGCAATCTGCTTTTTGTGGCTTTTTGGCAGCAGCTCAGATGCCCAATAGTACCATCACTGACACACAAAACAATGAATACACAACACACTCACTACACAACGCAACACAACACACTAAGTACGCACTACAAACACGCTAAATGTCACAAATCTCTCATATCTGAAAAATATGTATTGATCTCTCACTCCACTCCCAAAACTTTCCCCTCTTCCTAAACAACCAAATGGCACATGTTGCTTTTTTTTTTTTAATTGGTCGACATGGTACATTTTTCCACCAATAGGAATGGGGTGACATATTTTTTCTATAGTGTTTTTTATGGTGTCCTTAGAAAAAGCTTTTTTTTACTATTTCTTCCCGTGCTAAATGTGACGATAACGTTCAGAAAAAATTATAGCATGAATGTTTTTGTGGCTTATCAATAAAAATATTATGCAATATATTCAGTTTTAGAATTTATATTAAAGATTAATTGTTGCTAGGCTCAAAGTGTTAATGCTATCTCATTTTAATAAACCACACTGTCATATACAAAATTAGGGTGGCAAGAGATGATTTTAGGGTGGCACATGCCACCCCCGTAAATCAGCCACTGCTAAGGTCTATTTGCAAATAAACAAAGAGCCCATTCTCATTGAGACACTACAATTTTGAGTGAGCACCAGAGTGATAACAAGGCAGCAACTGTCAAAAAACCCCCCATAAAAACTCATTTGTAAATACCAACTAGAAGATATTTAAGAAGTTATCCAAATCCATTCAACTGTGGCTTCCTAACTCATTGCTCATTACCCGTATTACTTTAATGTAATAAAGCAATAACTTAAATTAATAACTTTATTGCATTAATATGAACCAAGACTCCTGATCCAATACTGACCAAAGCGGTGGATCTTTACAGAGGGCACTTTGCAAATGACCCTCTTAATAAGGAGGTTGATGTGTGAGAAGATAATGAAAGGAGGAGCCAAAGAAGGACGGGAGTGGTACTCAAAAATCAGGTTGTAACGCTGGAATTTCCAGTAGGTGTCACTGTGGTCTTGGACCTTATTGAAAGTGTAGCTGTGTGGACACAAGCAGATCAGAGCCACTGAGTAAAGTAAAAGTAATCAGTATGTGAATGTGCCAGAGAAACATAATGACAGACTGGTTCTTTACCTAAACATGGCAATGACTAGGTTGATGAGCAGGATGTTGGTGACCAGGAGGTATACGACTAGCAGAATCACTACCAGCCAGTTACTATCCTGATTTCTACACGGCTCTTCACCATTCTCAATCAAAGTCACATTGTCTGTGCAGATTACTTGTTTGCCCACTGTCACAAAAGAGATATCAAAGCAGAAAGGTAAAAAAGGGTTACAATTATGACAACTGCTCAATTTCTAATTGCTGTGATGAATTTTAAAAAGCTATGAGACAAGCAATTTTTAAACTAATTTCAATTAATAAAAAGTTTCTTATTTGTATGCCAACTGCACAAACACTTGTACCATCCATCTCTTCCTCGATGGAGGAGCCGTATCCAAAGATGTGCAAGTATGGCATGTAGAAAACTCTCAGAAAAATGCGATTCGGGTTTGGGTCGTAGGAGTAGATCAGAGCTTGATTGGCAACTCCGTACGCCATGACCCACACGCCCAGGAAGAAGAGGAAGAAGAAGACATCCTTCACCTGAACAAGAGGAGGAAATTGTCATGTTGTTGACACTGTATTATTAAACATGTACCCCTAGTAAAATGTGAACTGATGGTAACTGTCTTACCATCTTTCCTACAATGATGAGTTTTGGTCCTAGCTGCTTGTGAATGGCAAAAATGTGAATGAGGCGAATGGTGAAGACCATGTAGTCCAAACAAAGGACATCCCGTCCAAATTCATGTGACTGGTGAAACATCCTGAAACACAAGCATAGTATCACTGAATCAGTGAGGTAGCAGCACCACCTGGTGGCAAACCTGTAAATTAACCTGTGATATTTGGTTGTTAACTGAGGAAATGTTTTGAATATAAGTGTAACTTAACTGTAAGTATTAAGAAAATTATTTAGGACACACTTAAGAAAGCCAAACAAGTGTCTCAAAACACAAACCAAATACAGGGCTTTAATAATGTTACAATCTTGCAATGAAAACTATAAACCGTTGGTAATGTTGTGGAAAGTTTTTGATGGACAATCAAAGATTAATATATCATTTATATTTCTTGTCCATACCTGCAGATTAGTCCGATAATGAATAGAGTGATGGCAGTGAGATCACATTTATTCCACACATCCTGAATGTAGAGTCTGAAACTTTGACTCCAGGTCGTCCCCAAAAAAAGTGTCTTGAAGAAAAAGACAAAATAAACTTAACAGATCCTCAGAAAACAAAAACTACAATAACAATCAACTATCAACATGCTTTATTATGATAATAGTGTTTATATGCATACTTATACATGCACCTTGAAACCTATTAATTCTGTGTATAACTTGACATTTTATACAGTTACCAAACCTTGTGGTGAATAAAGTTCTAAGTAAGATGTCTCTCTTCACTCACCTGTCGGATCTCCTCACAAACAA
>VOQK01017755.1:2141-12320 GCA_015052645.1 Benitochromis conjunctus
ATTCCAAACAGGGGGGGGGGGGGGGGGGGGATGCACACTTATTGTTGGGGCTTTGGATCGCAGAGACAGCGTCTGTTTTAGGTTTCAGTGTGCAGAATGTTCCAAAAAAATAATAAAATTAGTCTCTAACAGAAAGATACAATATGTCACAAGTTTCATGCAGTATCTGCCTCATGGTACTGATTTATTATGCTTCCAACAATGTGACTTTCTCAGCTCTGTGAATAAATGACTGGATGACAAATCTGTTTAATTTCTGTCTCTTTGAAGACTCTTCCATGTGTCCAAAACATTACGCAAATACATATCTGAAGTTTAAAAAAAAAATATATATAGCAAAAACAGACCGGCCAGTTGGGTTACTCTTTTACAAGTGTGTACTGTCAAAGAGAATGAGTAATCTGAAGTATCTATGGGTGTTATTTTCTAAGCTACAGACAGACTTGAGTAAGTAGTTCTGTCTCATTCCCCTCTCTCTTTCTCTTCACTTTTTTTTTCCTAACAGCCAGAGAAATCCCAGCGCTCGACTTGTGCAGTTTACTCCCACAGCAAGGAGACAGAGCAAAAAAAAAATATAGAATAGAAAAACAATAGTTGCTCCTGAGAAGGCAGCCAGCCAGAGTGTAACATGTGCATTTATGTAAAACTTATAATCCAATTAACAAGTACAAAAAAAGCCAGTGATCACTCTATTATGGGAATACAAAGGAGAGAGGTGCCATGTTCAGAAAACTGCTCATGTGGAAAAAATGCTAATGGCGTGAAATGAGTGTGTCTGGTAATGTGTTTGAATAAAGCCTCGTGCTGTGGCAGAAGACTTGAGCACTGATAGCTCTTTTACCGCCTTCTCTCTGCAGGCATACTTCCGACAGGGTGTTGCCCTTCAGTACCTTGGACGCCATGCCGACGCGCTGGCCGCCTTCGCCTCGGGGCTGGCCCAAGACCCCAAGAGCCTACAGCTACTGGTGGGCATGGTAGAAGCCGCCATGAAGTCACCCTTACGAGGTGAGAAATGTGGCAGGTGAACACATGCACTCTGTGCGTGCATGTCAGCAGGTCTTCTTGTGTCTTTGTGTGTGTGTGTGTGTGTGTGTCACTGTCTTTCTGCTTCACCTTCTTCACGTTTCTGTCCTACAGCAGCCTAAAAGCCTGTCTCGGAGATAATCCTCGCTCAGTCAATAAATGCGTTGAGGTGACTTTACCTGTCAGTTTTGTACCTGTTTTGTGGGCAAGCCATCTCTCTATCTGCCCATCTTCCTGTCTTTGTGAGCGACTGGTGGTGTCAAGCACTTACCTTCGGACTCTAAGGAATGACGCCTGCAGCTTCAGCATATCTTATTGTCAGTCAGGCTGACACACATTGATAGCCTGTTATCTTAATGAGCATCTAGCACTAATGCCATTGTCTGTGTCTGCCCCAGTGTAAGCCTTTTTCTTCTTAAAGCTGAGTGGATTTATAAGTAGCGTATTCAGGCCAAGATTGTCACTAAAATGTGTTCTTTTTTTTGTTATGCACTGTTATCTGTTGTATCAAGCAACTGCAGCGACCTGATTGTCCATGAGTAATCCGTATGGGCCAGCCTAATGAGCCTCAAACAAACCTGGCAACAGTTTTACTTTAGATGACCACTGCGGAGGATTTAATATGCTTCAGATCTAGATGGCACAGATTGCCAGCAGAGACTGTGAGTCATCCTGCAGTCTCGCTTTGTCATCACCTCCTTGCCAAACTCCTCCGATGCCGTGCCTCTGAATAAATGTGGCCTTGTTTTTATAATCCAAAAATTACTGCACTGTGCAGTGGATCAGTAGCTCTGAAGGCCTTTGTTCAGTGAGGAATCAGCATTTCCGTGATTGAATACCGTGCTCCTCTGAATATTCTTGTGCAAATGCGACACAAAAAAAAAACAGAAAAGAAAAATATTGCAAAGAGAGAAAAGAATGGAAAGCCCATCTTACCGACAGTGAGCATATAAGCCTGCCATTGGAACCAAAACAAAAAAAAGGCTTTGGGTGTGAGCCCAGACCTCAGCATTATGGACCAGAATGGGTCCTCTTAGTAGGGGTAGACCAACATTTAGCCCAAGCCACTTAATCTCTTAATTGTTTACCCTATTTCCCAGAGTGCCAGGCAACCACCAGAGGACCTAATCCAAGGTGTGTTGAGGAGAGGTAGTTAGGTCAAAGGATTAAGAGCAATGATCCTCTCAGAGGGACTCCTGGCACAAGGGGACGATAATCAATGTTACGCCAGCAAACAGGGAGGATAATCAGTGTTACTCAGCCAAAGTCCCCTGATAAGTGAAAGAAAGGTAGGCGAACATTGCTTTCTCTCCTTCAAGGCAGAGACTGCCATGTTCCTGTCTGCCACGTTTAATAGCCGCGCAGCGATTCAGGATCCAGAGTTCGTTACCTCTGCTGCCATTTTAATTGGAACTAATCAACGCCAAATTATATTTATCAGAAACACTTTAAAGACTTTAAAGAAGCATTTATCAAAGTACGTATCAAAATATTGCTTGTTAGTTGTGTAAAAGCCTAATTATATAGTCATTGTAATTAATAGGCTTTTTACTGGCTTGCCTTTGGTGGTAACAACGTTGTTATAACAGTGAAAAGTCTTTAGGTTGGTTTAAATTTATCACAGTACAAATTTCTTCGGTGAAAACTGTATTTTTTTTCTCATCAGCATATAAACCGTGCAGCTGATGACAAGAAACAGTTGATTATATCTAGCTGTGACTGCAGCGCTCACTTATCTCGGTCATTTATCTTACCGCTGTCGTCTCAACAAACTTATTTTCAGGCTTCTCAGATCACTGTTAGGTTTATGGTTTGCCACTGGGTGAAGAGATCCAGCTGATAACATTTATTCAAAATAAACAAATCCCTGAATGAGACAAGAAGAGGGAACCTAAGAGAACTGACTAAAGGCGTTTGTCTTTTGATAAATGATTCTGTATCATGTACAGTTGGACCCAACAAAGGCTTGCCGCACACGTGCAGGCTGGTGCAGCTGCTTTCTCCTTCCCTGTGTCGTCGTCTGCAAATTACAATCTTCTGCGGCATCAACATTGTCCACTTATATCACTGAGCGGCATGAGCAGTGGCAACTGAGCCTCTTATATTTTCGCTAATGTCATCAGAATCAGGATGCTTTATTAAACCCAGGAGGAAATTATGTGTTTTTATTGTGTTTCAGTCCCATGGAGAATATTCCTGCTGTTCATCCTCTTCTCATTCTGTGTCTCGTTTGTTTTGTTCGAGGACCAGAGAGAATCTTAAGGATCCATTAGTTTTTTATTGTAAATCATTGGATTATTTTACACATATGCTAATTAAAAAGGGGGTTTTCACTTGAAGCTCAGTCCAGATGAACCACAAAGGACATTGTTTCATGGTGTGCCAGCTATTGACCCAGACTTATTCTACTGCTATTAAAAGATTTTGATTTAACATTCAGAGTTTCTGGGCACCGTGTGTCTAAAGGCGACTAAACAGAATACCTGGGCATCATCTTAAAAATAATAATGGAAATAAAAAGTTGTAAATGATTTTGGTTCAAGTACAGCTAGCATTTTAACAGTTAGTTAAATGAATGACTTAACCATTGAACGAGGAAGATAAAAGGATGTTAAGACAGCTGTTTGACAGCAGCACAGTTGTTTTTTTTCCTTTTGACTGAGTTATCAGACAGTAATGCTATCTTTTTCTCATGAAAGTTTTCAAAACAACATTTTTAAAATTCATTTAAACTAAAAAAAAATCACTCAGAACTACATTTAATTATGAAGCAGTCCCAAAGTGCCAGCAGCAAAATAAAAGGGACTGATTGGAGTGAAATCTCCACAGATGGAGACAGATAGAGGATGTGATATACTAACGCTTAAAAAAATAATCTGATTGCATCGTTCAGTAGTGGGAGGACTCAAAAAGAAAGTGAATACCCTGATCTGGCTGAATGCTTAATGTGAGAAACTGATGAAAAATACGAGCCGGCTGCTTAAGAAAATCACTGAAATTTGGTCTTACCGAGTGACCAAAAATAGCCTTTATAATGAACAAAGTAATAGAGACCATACAAAAGGCTACAGCAAATTTGTTTAAATAACTGAAGGTTATTTGAGAAATGGAAGTGGAAAGAAATCTGACAAAATGAACCGAATAAACTAATCTGCTAATTAATAACTTTGAATATTTTGGTCTTACTTTGGTCTGTAACCTTTAAAAGTCACCTTTTTCTTTTGGTATATTGCATAGTTTATGTAAACATTTCTTATCTTTTCTAATAATGATATTCCTGTTAAAGAAAGCAGGAAAGAAACGAAAGGTATGTGGGTGAAATTGATCACGGAGCGTAAAGAAACGAACAGATGTTAAACAAAATAGTATCCAAAAGTAGTGACTTATGGTTAAAGTAGTGTGCCAGTAGTGAAGGTCTGTTGAAAAAAATATGAAGCAATAAATTAGAAATGGTAAGCTGAAAGCTGTCCAAATACAGTTTTAAAATGACTCTTCTGAACATGAAAGGTATTAAAAAGAAATGTTATTCTTTCAGTTTATCTGACAAGGCTGTGTGGGGACTAAGAGGGAAAAGGTTGGAAAGCCACTGCAGCCTAGCAGGCTGACGTCCCTGGAGAGAGCAGGGAAGGAGGATTTTTATTTATTTATTTATATATATATATTTTTTTTGTTTTTTGCTGAGAGGATTAGTAGGATTTTATTCTGTATTTTTCTTTTTGTCAACAGATTCAGTGAAATGATCATACCAGACAATGAACTGTTCCTACTAAAAGTTGTTAGTATAGCTTATTTTTAGGGGCAAAAACTGCATTGTTGACCAATAAACTACAGCGGGGGACATTACTGTGTTCATTTCAAAGAAAGTAGAGCAGCCAAAAATATTTGATTCCATACCGAATACACTGCTGGGAAAAAAGAAACGCAACTCTTCACAGGGGGCTTTTTTGCCCAACCTGTTGGTTTGAGTTAACCAGTGAACATAGTGCTGGGTGGCATTGGCTTTTAGCATTTGTTTATATGGGATTTGTTCCACGACTTGTATTTAACTCGTCATAATCACGAACGAAATCCAGCTGGCAGCAGACATTTACATGAATTTCAAAGGGAGAGGATGGTAAAGATAATCTTATCGAGTGATATTGTATCGTAGAGGCAGTTTCCGTGAAATCGAGGGATTAAAAATTAAAAGGAGTATTTTATGGCTTCACCAGTCCCGGTGATGACACATCTGCTAATGCAGGAGGGAGAGTGCATCCCTTATGGTGCATTAGTGATACTGTATGCAGTCACGCTCTGCACATATACAGTCACTAAAGGAACGTATGGCTCTGGCTGCAAAAGCGATATTAAAAGGCAAAAGGTGAGGAAGAGGCACAACGTTATGATGTTCTGTTATGTGTTTACTGCAAAATGAGGGCTGTAATTCTTGCTTCATATACGGTACTGTGGAAAAAGTATTCACCCGCGTCCTGATTTCTTATTTTATTGCACATGCTTTTGTCACGCGTACATGTTTCAGATCATCAAACACATTTTAATATCAGACAAAGATCACCTGAGTAAATACAAAATACTCAAATGATGGTTTCATTCTTTTCTTTTTTTTGGAAAGCTGAGTTTAATTTAACTCGTCGCACCAGACCTGATTACTGCCAGACCTGCTCAATTAAAGAAATCTGTTTAATAGATTCTGTCTGACAAAGTGAAACACATCATGTCCAGATCTAAAGAAACAGTCTGGAAAGGATTACTAAAGCTATTTCTAAGGTTTTGAGACAGTGAGATTTTATTATCTAAAAATTGACAAGGAACAGCGGTGAACCTTCTCAGGAGTGGCGAGGTGACTAAAATAGCATTTCATAAATAGAGCATCATACCAACAGACATGGAGGTGGTAGTGTGGTGGTCTGGGGCTGCTTTACTGCTTCAGGACCTAGACGACGATGAATTCTGCTCTCTACCAGAAAATCCTGAAGGAAACTCAAGCACACTTTGGTTCTGCACCAGGACAATATTCCAAAACACCACCAGCAGGTCCACCTCTGAATGGCTCAAAATGAACAAAATGAAGCTTTTTTGGAGTGGTCTGTTCAAAATCCAGACTTAAATTAAAAGTCTTTGTCATGACCTTAAACAGGTTGTTCATGCCTGAAAACCCTCCATTGTGTCTCAATTGAAACAATTCTGCAAAGAAGAGCAGGGCGAAATCCTCAACACCAACGTAAAAGAGTTACTGCCATTTTTTGCAAACTCTTGACTGCCGTCCTTGCTGCCAGGGGTGGCACAACCTGTTATTAGGTTTAGGTTCTTCACATAGGGTCAGCTAGGTTTGGATAGGCTTTTTACCTAACAAATGAAATCATCATCTAAAAACTGCATTTTGCAATTACAAAGTTTACCTCTGTCTAATAATAAAATGAATGTGATTATCTGAAACATTTACATGTGACAAATATGCAACAAATAAGAAATCACAAAGGGGGCTTTCTCTGTGCTTTTTTTTTTTTTTCACAGCACTCTATTGGCCCACGACTCTATTCTCTTAAGCATTTGTTTGTAAGCCCGTGTATGCGTGTGAAACAACACAGTCAGATGTTGTCATAACTACCTGTTTATGAATGCAGCAGCCATGACACCTTTTTAAAAAAGCATTCTCTCAGTGTTTGATTTATGAGTCAGCTCTTGATGTCACTCCGACAGCAATTACAAGCTATGAATGGATATTATATGCACGCACTGTCTCCATAAGCACGACACTCTGCCAAGTGCTGGAACAGAAGCGACGCTCTTGAAAGAGCATCATCAGTTATGCTTTTGAGTGCTTGTGTGAGGATGCATCTCATATTGTGCGTGTATGTGTGTGTCTAGGTGAATTAGCATCTGTGGTTGTTTCTCAGAACGACTGAGTTCCGATGAATTGTAAGCTACACATCTGGTCACGCGTACCAGCTTGTACAGGCACGGCCTTCTGTAAACCGCTTTGCCCTGATTAGTAGCAATTCTCCTTGGGACATTTGCACATACAGGGCCGTGTGAATTTACTCTGATGAATTCAAATGCATACTTAAACACAGAAGAACGCTAATGCATCAATAGACGGCAGAAAAAATAGATAACTGGGCAAGCCTCCCTTACTCACCCTTCATGTGGTTCGATGCTCATATCTGCCGGAGGACTTTGCGAGTCTGGATGGGGCTTAGGATCTCAAATCCCACGTGGCCCACCATTGATTTATGTCATTGTGTGTATTTTCAGCCTCTTCGGAGGTCACCTTTCTGCATCTTCTTTGCTCTGCGTTTCTCCACCGTTGCTGTTGTTGTGCTTCAGCTGCAGTCGTTTCCCCATCACTTTTAAAACTGAAACCTACTCATTGTGCGCCAAATTCCCTCAAATATCCGTACGAGCTGAAGGAAAAGGCACAAATTTGGTTTTGCTCTGTGGTTTGTAAAGGCAGTTGCCCCCAGTGGTCTAAACTGTTGCTATTTCTACACAGCACTGTTGGAAATTGCCTCTGATCACTCCAGTCAGAGTGGAAGAACAGAAAAATGGCTCGTATAGTTATTGTTAAATTGTCAGTGAAAGCAGTCAGTCAGTCAGGCTGCAGGCTATGTTTACTGAGGCAGACAAAACACAACTGTTACTGGAGGAAATGTACAATCTAAATTCAAACAACAGTCACCTTTGTCGGAGATGTTAAACACAGTCAGTGTCAGATATTGGTGCCGATCACCGCGTCAGCACAGGGTTCTCCACTGGCATAATCTGTAGTCTGTTTCTAATCTTTGTCTTACTTGTGTCTCGCACAGACTCTCTCGAGCCCACCTATCAACAGCTGCAAAAGATGAAGCTGGACAAAAGTCCATTTGTGGTGGTGTCTGTGATCGGCCAGGAGCTGCTGACAGCAGGCCACCACACGGCCTCTGTTGTGGTTCTAGAAGCCGCGCTGAAGATCGGCACATGCAGCCTCAAGCTACGCGGCTCCGTCTTCTCTGCCCTCAGCAGCGCCCACTGGTCCCTGGGCAACACAGAGAAGAGCACGAGCTACATGCAGCAGGACTTGGAAGTGGCCAAGACCTTAGGTAAGACCCCTGAATGGGGCGGGGGGAGTGGATGGAGATAATATAGGTTAATATAAATTGCTTAGACACAAAAGGTCAGAGAGTGTGGCATTTCATTATTATGTCCTACTGTTCAGAAACAATGTTCAGCTGTCAATAATACGTAGAAAATGATCAGATCCTCATAAGTCCTTTGACATTTTCTTGTTAAATTATGTAAACAGCTAATAAATTAGTGAAATCGTAGTAATCATACAGTATTTTGGGCTGATGATGACAGCGTCTGTCAGTCAGTCAGCAACTGTTGAGTGGTTATTAATCAGATTTTATAAAGACATTGCCGAGAACGAATACTGTGGTTTTATGTAATCCTCTAACTTTGTTATTTGTGCCATTGTGAAGTTGGGAAAAACTTTTATTTGTTTCTTTAGTTTGTGACCAAATAAAATTATCCCATTAGCTGCAGTATAGTAGATGTAAGCATGAGGACAGTCTAAACAATGTTTGAGCATTAATCTTTGGCTGTTAGAGATCACTTTGTCAGTATGTTTAGCCACATAGATTATCACTGTAAGCATTACAGCATGCTAATGTTGGCACTAATCAAAACACATTCTAGTCCTCGACTCCAACCTTAGATAACTCATACTACTTTCATACTTTAATACCTGAGTTGCTCTTGATACGTCCATCGGAGTGTGAGTGTGTGTGCGAATGTTAGAAAGTGCTCAGGCAAAGATAAAAGCGTTGTGTGAATGTGTGTGTGATTGGGTGAATAAGACTTGCAGTAGAAAGCACTTTGAGTACTCAACGAAGAAGGAAGGCGCTGTATAAGTACCAGTCCATTTAACTTACGCATGTCAGACAAACACAGTTCAAAAATTGGAAGTTCCGAAAATCAAAACAAAACCCGGTAACAGGCTCAAGCCCGTGCACTCTACGAAGCAGTCTGCATTTGCTACATGTTCAGTGTAGCAAATACTTTCGACTAATTCTTGTGTGTGATGACTTCCTGTATAAAAGTTGTTAGTGTGGCCTTCCAGTGAAGTTTTGTGTATCTTTCCACCTGAATATATTCCATTTTAAAATTCCAGTCACTGCTGAGAATTTTCTATTTTGTTTGCTCAAAAATAAATAATGCCTGCAGTAAGGCCTGCCTTTTTGGGATTAATATAGGAAAAGGGGAGAAAGACAGTAAAGGAAGGAAAAAACTTCTGAAGGGAAGACAGAAAAAATGAAAACGGGGAGTAGCACAGACTGACTCCACTCTTTTTACCCCCACACAGTTTGACACATGACTGGGCAGCACAGCTGCAGATAAGGAGCTGTGGTTCTCAGGTAGAGCACAGAGACTTGTGCTTTACTTTGGCCTTGTCTGTGGGGCCTCTCTGTCAGGAAGAAATAATAAGGCTTTCCCCTCTCACCCTCTGGAGCATTGAGATCAACACTACCAGCTGTCAGAAAAGGCACTCTGCTGTGGAGAACTTATAACGGGTTATAACGCCACTTTCCCTTTTAAGGGTGCGATGGCATGTCAGCGGCGTAGATGTGGTTCATCACGTCCCTGTTTGACAGTGACAGTGGAATGATGTGAAATAATCACCGACTGGTTTGCAATCCTTCGAGCTTTACTGTAAATTTTATTTGTTAACTCTTGAAATTTCAATCTCATCCCTTGTGGTTTTCCCTCTTCAGGTGACCAAACAGGGGAATGCCGTGCTCACGGGAATCTGGGCTCGGCATTCTTCTCCAAGGGGAACTACCGTGAAGCTCTGACCAACCATCGCAACCAGCTGGTTCTGGCCATGAAGTTAAAGGACAGAGAGGTAAGAAACGCACAAATTGCAGCAGTCTTGAAACGGATAGAGCGGAATTGCTGTCATCTCAAAGGGCGATAAATTGATGTGACTACCATTCTTTCTTTTTTTTCTCTCGCCCCGAGTCTCTTATCATGTTGTAGGTGTGGAATTGTGCTGTGCCTAGCATTCTTCAGCTCTGTCTTTTAGAGGGTACTTGAAGGTGGAGTCTGAAGGTCACAGAGATGCTGCTCAGCTTTGTCTATTTAAAAAAAAAAAAAAAAAAGGGGGTCAAAATAAAA
>VOQK01017755.1:15293-30574 GCA_015052645.1 Benitochromis conjunctus
GATTTATTTGGCAGATATTTCAGCCCCCCATATTGATTTTGATGAAATGATAACGGGCCGGCACCCTTTAGAATGGCCAATATTAAAAGATGTAAATTGTCACATGCATAGCTGCATGCTGGGCCTGTCCACTAGCATTTTTTTTATGTCAACTTAAGGATTGGGTCACTGACCCCAGTGCACCCAATACTTAATGCGGGTTCTTTTTAGGATGTGGTCCCTCCTCTATGACGTGTAACTGGGAATAATTAGTTCAGGAATTTGTATTTTCCCCATAGAAAGATTTCAAATTAATTCTATATAAATAAAACTTAGAGTTATGGCTAGTTAAGTAGTGAATATCTAATAGCCAGTGTCTTTGCTATAGAAACAAGGAACTGACTCTTAGTCAGCTTAATATATAGTAGGGTAATCCCAGTTCTTCCTACATTGGTGTCACAAGTGCCAGTCAGTCATGGCTGGTGTATTTGAGCTGCTAATGAGGGCTCATAGAAAGGTTCCCATAGTGGGATGTTCGCCCAAACTAATCAGAGTACAAGGGTTATATCCAAAACATTGCATTCTTAAGTCGTTATGGATACAGATTATAGTAAGATTGCACTCATTAAGTTAATTACTGACATCTGAGCATGTGGTGATATCATTAAGGAGAAGTCAAACAACTCAAAAATCACATGTAGCCAGATATGGTACAGGTTTCAAGAAAATTGCTGAAGGGGGTGGGGAAAGCTAAAATTGGACTTTAATGGTTACTATTCTTAGACTTATTGATTCTATGTACAATGAGGAATTAATAATTCATCATTTTCTTATCAGTTATACTTGTTCATTTTTAGTTTCGCCTTGAGATAGCATTGCTTTTATGGATAATGCTGCTGTAGTAGCATTGTCACCATAGTTCTATAACTCTCATGATTAGGCTGACAAATAGAAGTTATAGCTACCAGATGCTAAAATTCAGTGAGTTGTAATGAACATGGGTACACTCGTAAAGAGGTAATATGGCTTACCGTTTGTGACAAGGTAACATATACCTCGCCGTGTATGTGTGCTAATAGTGGTACTAATAACACAACTAACAGCAGTAGACATAAATCAAAGCTGTGCCACAGTAGCTACTGTTCTCTGCAACATGGTGCACAGTTTCCTGTCTGTGATGAAGGAGCAGAGACAGACAAAAAACAGGGATCCCATATGAAGCTTGTCTATAACTCAAGAGGCAGTACAGTACCTGGATTCTGTTTTGTCAGTAAAGACGCCAGGCTTAGGATGTCTTTTCATCTTCTAATAACAGTGGAAAATCTCTGTTGTGGCTCTTTATGGCACAGTGCAGCAGAAAAGTCAGGCATCCTGTTGGATCCTTGCTTTCGGCTGACCGGTGTGGCAATAATAGCTCATTGTTATGAATCTTGAAATGATGAAGAACTGGAAAAGAGCAAATAAAACAGAAAAGACAGCAGAGGCAGGGTAAAGGCTCAAAGAATAAATGCTCTGTCATCCACGAATGGGACCAGGAGCTACAGTCCAAACCAGTGAGGTCATTGGCTAGCGTGAGGTTAGTGTTTTTCTTTAGCTTGCTGCCTTTTAGAAATAACCTTACGCAGAATTTAGTCTGTCAGATATGTGCACAACAGATTAAACATACGCTAACTTGCTAGTCTTTGTAGCTGTGTCTGTGTCTTTTCCAACTTTTGTTTTGTCCCAGTTTCCACACCTGGCTTCATCCAAGGCCTGCCAGTAACCACATTTAACAAAGGCCCTCTCTGTCATTGTGAAACAAAGCTGTTAAACTAGGTCTTTCCTCTCAATACTTCTGTTTGCCACCTCTTCTGTTTGTCTGTGACGTTTTCATCTTAAATAGTAGGTTTAACTAGAAGGAGGTAAACCCTAATTTGAGCTGTGAGTATTTAGGAGAAACTGAGGCGGGCTGGCAGTGGTGCACTCTATAATTATGTTTTGTGTGATGTTAAAAAGAGTCTCCGCTGCTGACTCCCCCAACCCCAAACTGAAATGGAAATCGCAATCAGAGAAGGATACAAACAATGTTTTTTTTTTTGTGCTTTTTTTCCATAGGCCCCCGCACTACTACTTCATCTTCCACCACCATTCTCCTTTTAATTCTGGCTTTGTTTATCTAAGCTTTCCTTCCCTTTCACGCCATCTGCTGCAAGGAATTTGTTCAAACTTAGCCCCTCACGCTGAAAGTGACACGGACTGTTTCGTCATGGGTGTTTATCTTGCTGCTTGTTTGGGGCTGTATGGATCCTGCTGGACCCTTGCTGGTATAATGAGGCTGAGGGCTGAGAGATGAGCCTCTAAATAAGGGGTGAGGCAGAGGACTAAGTGTGGGTGTTCCTCTTGTCAGGGTCAGAGTTTGTCAGTGTTTGTCAGCACTCCAGCAGAGGAGGGGATCATTAAGGAGTCATTAGTGTATGGACGTGTGCCTCCACCACTCGTCTTGGGGCCCACGCTAATAGAGGATGGAGCTGGGAGGGGTGCTGGCTTGGCACCCTTGTCTTTTTTCTGTAGCCATCACTGCTTTGTTGATTAAAAAGGATTGGGGGATGATTAGAGGGGTTAATTTAGCAGAAATGCTGGGTGGGGGCAGGAAGAGATTGCTGTCCAACTAAATAAAAGACAGCACACCTGTTTCTTACAGTGCACGCTTCACCAGGAGAGGGTAGCTTTGTGAGGGCACTCAACTGTTGATATTAAAACCACTATGAGCAATACTACCTTGCTTCCTCGCCTCCTGCTGTGCTGTGCTGAGGCACAGAGCTGGCTGTAGTGCAGCGGCCCTAACAGCATGTCCAGCCCGCTTTGCCTTAATGACACACAGGCTCTCCTCGGCCCACTGGTTTAGAACTGCTCTGCAGCCGCTCGCTTAGCCATGAATCATGAGAGATGGACGGCAGGCATCAGCCAATGGGCCGTGACCAGAGCCGAGGAACAAGGATTGCGTGTGTGTGCTTTATTTTGAGCACACATCTGTGTTTCCATATTCTAGTGTGATGTGCATGTTAGTCTTGGAGCTTTTCAGTGTGCAAACAAACATGAAGCACAATGTAAGATTGGGAAAAAAATGATGGTTTCCACCTCTATAGTGTTCCAGTATTATGGTGTATGTACTGATTTGTCCCCTAACACACTACTGACCCAGAACATGGTCTTCCATGCACACCAGAGTCCAGGCTCATCACCGCGTGTATATTTGCACACGTATGCAGGCGTGTGTATTTGCACTGTGCATTTGCTGCATTCGAGGTGACGCAGTGTTGTGTCTCCCCCAGTGGAGCATTTGGAAGGCTGTCAGAGAGATGAATGACTGCCGTTATATCGACTAGTGCTCCCTGCCGCCTCCTCCCTCTTTCCTTCCTCAGCGCCCCGTGCTCTATTTCTCCTTTCCTCTACCCTTTCACATCACCTCCACTTCTTTTCGTTTCATCTCTTCCATTTCCCCCATCTTCATGTCATTTTTTTCCCCTTCTCTATCTCTGCTTTTATAGAATCACACTATATATCACTATATTCTCTTTGCGCATTGCCTTTAGAAAGAGCAGAGACAGTGCAGTGTTGCAGGATTATTTGCTATCATGGGCTTGGCTGTTTTAAATTGACAACAAATCTGGATGTTGCATGGTCTCTTTGATTTACTGGTTAAAGAATCAGTGCACACACATCGCAATCCCTGTGTCTAATGCTACTCTAACAAGACTTAAACTCTACAGTTCCTTGTGCGGATTGACTTTTGCAGAATTGGGAAGTTGAGCAATTCGTCTTAAACCATGTACCTTGTCTATCTTTTCATCCCTCCAATCAGTGGCGAGTGATTAAATAACAAATAAGCAGTGTTTCCTGACATGCTGTTGTGATGCACTTTATGATCATCACTGACATATGCAGATAGCGATCGTCAGACACTCTGGAGACAATCCATCGTGCTCCTTGCAGTTTCCGCTGCGCCTCAGGACGCTGAGTACGCCGTAGAAATTTTAATCATTGGGAAAATCAAATGTCCGCTCATTAATCTGTGCAGAGAGACGTGATGTCGCGCGGCAAGAGGGATGAAGACGGAAGGTGCCAACTCATCTTCCCGTAGAAAATGTGTAACAATAAGGGATGAAGCCTGATTAAAGGTGCAAGCTAGTGCGCCATTAACTCACATGGCTTTGATTGAAATAAATTGCATGCCAGAGTACCCAACAGAAAAACTCCTAGCTCTCCTTATAAATATTTTGAATACTCCCTAGTGCTAGTGCTTTCCTTCTGGAGAGCTTTCAAGTGGTCCAGGCAGGCTGGAAAATGTGTTGTCTTTTAGTCAAGGATTAATTCATTATCTCATCACATCGGTGTAATCCTTATTACAGATTCGGTGAGTCATTCTCATGTAAATTCAGATAAATGCCATCGGGTCTATCTTAGTGTTCTTCACTGGTGACCAGAAATGTGTCACGGTCTAGATTCTGGACAGACCTCCCACTTAAACCTGGCACTCCCTCCTCCTCCTTTCCTCCGGCCCTAGTCCAGCCCAGCCCTCATCCAGGCTGGCCAGAGAGCCATTTAAAGCTCTGGAACTGCATCCCTTTCTCCGGCCCAATCGATAGTGGAGCTGTCAGCAAGACGAATGGAGGCTTTAGGAAGTCCATTTTAATGAAGGAGAAGGAGCAAAGGAAAGAGAAGTACTTGGAAAAGGGTGGGGGCAAAAGGACAGGTGGAGGTCCACTGAAAGTAGCTATGAAAGGAATAAAAAAAACAGAGAGAGTGAGGAAAGGGGAAAAGAGAGAAGCAGAGCAGGAGTGTGTGTGTGTGTGTCTTTATTGAACGTGTATGTAAAATTATGTGTGCACTGTGTAATACTGTCTGCATTGAAGGCTGGGGATGGGTGGACTGGGTTGATTTAGCTACAGTAAGACCTATTTCTAGCTCAGCAGTGTGAAATGGCTGCTTAGCTACAGTAACTTGTAAAGCACATTCCAGCACAGAAACCTATATTAGTTTTATCTGGCCTGCACACCAACACCACATCAAGTCTGGCTCATGAATCATGTCAGCAGCCCTGGGGTAAAAAGACATTGTTGTGACAAGGGAGAGCTACAAATCCAAGGAAACTCCCTCCACAGCCACCCTCTACCTACACACTGGCAGATCAGCAGATCTGTGCACGTTTGCATTTAGAAGATGTCCTCTGGCGCGGACATTTGGCGTATGAGTCTGTTGGCGGTGCTTGTTTTCAGCCCCTTTAACAGGCATTCTGAGCTGATACCATTTGCCTTGCGTCAATATGCAGAAAAGGATACATGCTAATTGGTGATTAGCGGTAGAGGCTCGAGGTTAGGCACAGTCAGTGGTGTAGACCAACAATCTCTTCTGGGCAGTGGCCCAGCTAAACTCAGTGGAGCGATTACTAGCCCTTGATTAGTCAGTACGACTGTGAAAATGATTGGCCATTTATAAATATAGCCAAGTGCCTACTGTCATCAGCCAAAAAGTTGACAGAACCCTCATGGCATGAAATAAATACATGAAATTCTGTCATTTCTTTTTACTGTTATAAAATTCTAATAATCTATAAGGCCACTAACAAGTAGATTGAACAAGGGATTTTGTTAAAATGCAATAGCCTGCTTGGAAACTCATCCGGACAATACTTTGACATGTATCAGTCACCTAAACGCTCCACCCCCCCACTCCTCCATGGCAGTTCCTGAAGGCAGTGGCCTCTCCCGGTGAGACTATGATGTTCAAGCAGCTCTGGAGTGGTTTGATGAACAACACAAAGACCCTGACACAGTGACCCAGCCTCCAAACTGCCAAGATAACAGTGTGAATGAACATCATCCTCTGGATGTGCTGAAACACACCAGATCCTCTGAAGCCTCACCCCAGAACCCAAAGGATCCACTGGTGACACTATAGGATACCGCAAGAGGTCCCATGTCAGCACCTGTATGGGTCAGATCTGTTTCGGTAGCACAAGGGGGAACTTCACAATATTATCCAGGTTTTAATCTCGTGGCTGAAAAAAAAAAAAAGTACATTTTTTTCCCTTTCTTCTGTCACTGAGACAGGTTGCGTCAAGAAGAAATGCCCTCTCCCATCTGTGTTTTTCTTTTCTCCTATATTTAAAGAGTGAAGCCAAAAATAGGAAGTCGATAAGTCCTCGCTATTCAGCCATCTGTAAAAAGGATGAGCTTGTCCTCAGAGATAAGGTGAAATTCAGACGGAGCAGCGGAGTTTTGGACAAGTCCAAACGGTTTCTGTGTTACATGCGAACAAGGGGTCTCCCATGGGAGACAGAGAGGTCAGCCCAGCTACAGGCATTTGGTGTTTACATTATATATAGCTGCTGCACACACAGGGATGTAGGAGGCGGCATATTTGCACAGTGAGGAAATGGTCTTTTTGCATGACTCCCTGACATCACGCCAAAGACGGGGGATTATAGCTCCTCAGTTTGGTTTGGCGCAAGCTTCCGCTCAACTCCTATACGCTGAGATTTGTTCTCTTTTTCGCTTTGTCTCTCGCCACTCTTATCTTTAGCTTTTGTCCCCAGTTACAGCAGTGTCAGCATTCTTGTCCTTGTGGCACAGTATCCAGACCTTCCCGAGTCTTTCTTGGACGGGAGCCCCGGTTTCTGTATGAGGAGGTGGAATGTATCTTTGTGGAAAGCCATCAGAGAGAGCAATAAAATGGAGAGAAAATACGATGCCCCAAGTGCGTGAAATGAAAGTACTCCATCTTAGGAGGCGATGAAGCCCTCTGGGTTCTGCTTATACTTGACCTTGCAGCACACGTGGTATAGTCTCTAAATAACAGTCAAGTCAGGAATTAGCTGGCTACACATCAGCTTTAGAAGAATCTCTTGAATGTGCAGCTTTAAGTGTAGCATATTCAGTAGCAAGACTCAGAGGTAAACAGTCCTCTGGTTCATTTTATTGCTTCCTTACTCAGAACTAAGTAGCTATTTCTGGTGCTTTCAGTAGATTTAGTTGGCTTTTGCTTCTGACCAGGTGTGTCCATCTCAGGTTGGATTGGCTCTCACCAAACATGCAGATGTGCACAAGTACACTGATGGAAGATTTATCCTGAGATTTAACTACTGTGGACAGAGCAGTAAGTTTTGATGTCATATTAAATAAAGTACTGTTTAACCGTCCTGCATTATTAACGAGCCAACACAATTTAAAGTAGTAGCAGTTTAGCAATTTAATTAAAGGCAAAATGTAAAAACCGAGTAGCAGAAATAAGCCGTTGAACAGTGAGGTGCACAAATTGTTCCCATACTCAGAGGAAATCACATCCTTGACTGGAAAAGGGAATTTTAGTTTTTGATATTTCTCCTGCAAATTGGCCATAATTGGTTCGTATTGTTTTTGATACCAGACTTGCTTTTACAGACTGCACACAGCTGTTTGTGTGTGCTCTGTTTTGTGACTGCGGTGAAAGCATTTGCCCGCATGCATATGTGTGAGCTGGGCGTTTGTGAATATGTGCACGGGCACGTTTTTGACTTCATCGCCATTCGGAGAGGCTTAGCGTGATTAGAGTAGCGTGATCCTCTGAAGAGTTAATGATGAGAGGAGCAGTAGCTCCACGGAGGCCAATCACACACTAGCCTCTGACAGCACACGGAGGCTTATCTTGTTCTATGCAGTGTGTGTTACTCTGACTGCGTGATTGTGTGCGCGGCCGTGTGTGCACCACATGGGTTCTAATGCGTGGGAACATGCATTTGATAGGGTTTAGCTATCATTTCTCATGATAGTGTGTGTTATCATTTACCATGAACACCATTAAAATATGTATGATTTCTTTGTCTGGATGTTTGGCATTTGGGGGTTTATGGACACGATGAAGAATCCATAATCATATAGCTTCATTATGCCAGTGCCAGACATAGATCCAGCACAGGAGGGGCTCTTGGTACCTCCGGGTCTCGTTCGGGGCTACGCACCACACTGAAGAAGGCCGTTGGCTGTTTCCCCCACCCTCCCCTCACTCTGCGGGACTGACTGACAGGCTTAATGACGCTGTCGGGGTTACAGCATGTCTCCAACTCATTTTCGAATGTGATTGAAGTTCGCAGTGGGTAGCTTTTCATCAGTGTTGAGCAGACAAAAGGGACCTTTTTCAGTGTTGTCTTTGTATGTGTGTGCAGTTTGCGTGTTTGCACATGTATGCCTGCAGCTCAGATGAGATGCACAAGAGAAAAATCACTTTATGGTTGTAACCCGGACTGTGCAGGAATCCCAAGTTCCCAGAGATGATAAGCTTTCTATGGGCTTGTCTCTAGTGTGTACTTCACTTGCTTATTGCATGCCATATACTGTATATAGACTGTGTGTGCTGATGTTGTGTCAGAACTGTGGACGCTGCACAAAAAAAATGATGTGCCGGCTGGTGTATCATTATACCAAGATGTTACACAGTAAGAAAATTCAAAGGAAAGATTGTCATTGTCTGATTAGATAAGACAGTAATGCAATACACAGGAAGTATTATTTAAAGAGTCTAGTCTTATTTATTTTCCTGTGTGTCTGTTGGATATATAGCTCAGTAGGCTGGTGTAAGACTGAGTACAGTCCACCTTAGTTTGGCCATTTGTTGCTGCAGATGTGAGATGAGTCATGTAATAGTTGTTGGTGTTGGCTCAGCTCTAACTCCATCCTCCTTTCCACCCCTCCTTTTCATTTCCGCCCCCTTCTCGCTGTCTTTTTCTCGTGTCTTCTAAAGCAGGGAACTCGCCTTTATTAAACAGCAGTAAGGCATATGTTATGGCTGTGAAGCCTCCATCCTGTCGCTAAATGGCAGCGCAGAAGTGGCTTGTGATTGCTCCGTCACTCCAGTGTGAAGTGGGCAATCAAATGCAGACAAAAATCCACTTTGTTTGAAGCCACACTGGTGTGTGTGTGTGTCCCCCCCCCATCATTCCTGCCCATGACTGATGGAAGTAGAAATCGACTCATGCTTATGTGTCTGCTTTGTCTGCTTTGAGTCAGCTGACACTGTTTAGCTCATACTCAGCGTACAAAGTTTCCCCCCACCTGGAGCACCGTTATTTATTTTTTCTGTCTTTTGGCTTCAGCTCGTCGTCAGTAGAGGGAGTTTAGCGGAGTCTTCCTCCTACGTTGGCGAATCCCCCTTCTTACATTGCGTGACCTGAACACAAGAGGCTTTCCAGAAAAAAATGAGGCCTTCAAATTCCAACCCAGTCCCTGCAGAGTGTTTGGTAAACATATTCGCCTCTCTGCTCTCTGTCTCTTTCTAGCTCTGCCTTCTTATTCCCCGAGCACCCGTTTTTCCCTTAAATTCCTTCAGTGTGTTTTTCATAATTTAAATGTGATGTGATTTATTTTATTTTTCTAAGAAGGCCTGTGCTAACGAAGCAGAAATAGATGTGCTTTTTTTATTATTTTGTTTATTTATTTACAGGAAGGGGGAGTTATATGTGTGTGTGTGTGTGTGGTGATTTGGCTGGGATGCCAGCTTAATTCGTGGCTGAAGGGCTGTAACAAAAGCCAGCCACCCTTCTCCTCTGGCTCCTGTTCTGCCACAGGCGAGAGATACAATCAGGGCCCCCGCTAGCAACTATTTACCCTCTCTGTCAATCAGAGTCCCATGGCGCATCCTCACAGCTGAAGGCATCACTGGCAGGTGGCCCAGCGTCGCCAACAAAACATGCCTTAAGAGCGGCGATTATTTCTGGAATGTCCCTTCCTGTGTCCTCTGTACCACATCCCTCATCTGCCATTGTCTTTTTTTTTTATAGTCAGCCTTGTTCTTAGTTGTCCGTATTACCTGCAAATGAATATCGTCAGTAGTGCACATCTTGGGGAATTTTCAGACTCAAGAAAACTAATTAGGCAATTTGGTTTTGATTGTTCTGCTTTCACTCGCAGAGTCGCACACATTTAAAATAGGAACAGCGTCACCCCGGGAGGTGCACGCGTCTCAAATGGGACAGAGAATGGAATGTTTCTGGGATTTGGTTTCCATCATGTTGCACTAAGGGAGCTTACCATCCTCATTGTCTTAAATCGCTGTCACAGTGGGAGGTAGTGTGCACATGCATGGTTTTGAGTCTGTGCGTATTTGTGTGCATATGTGGGTAATGTTTTTATGAATGTGTAACACAGGCCAGCGCTGAAATCCTCCTTTTAGTCTTTATCAGGAAGACCAGTTCTGTCCACCTGCGGCTGAAGCGAAGCACCCAGTGGTGCTGAAAGCGCGGGGTTAGTCTGGTGTCGCTCGGAGGAGCCACTTTCTATGGAGCAGTGAGGTGCGAAAGTGCTTTGGAGGGATAGCCCCGTCTTTTGATCCCGCAAAGTGCTGGTGTTGATGCCGTGTTCTGCAGACTGCCTAGGCCACAGTAGCCACCATCACCAGGCTTGTAATTACATTTGGGGAATAAAAGCACAGAGGGAGGAAGAGATTTAAATGGTTTGTGTGCCTGGCTGGAGGTAGAACAAGGCCTTTTCACTCACTCAGCTGCATGTCTTTGCTGATTTATTTTCCTAATACTGCAAAGCATGATGACAAGAGTCAGCATCAAGCACGATTCAGCTAGCGATTTAACTTACACACGAGAGGTGAGAGATTTTCTTGATGGGAGCATTTTATTTTATTATTATATGGCATTCCTTTTTTATACAGAGGACTGAAACTACGTGTTTAGCTGCTTTTGGAGAGGAGCAGCTGGCATCATGTACCGCTGCACATTGTTCCCCAAGACGGACTCCAATGTTCATTAGTGATGCATTAGTGATGTGATCTAATCAGCTTAAAATTTATATTTGAGTTGTTCGCCTTCTCTAGGGCATAACAAGCTACAAAACAAAAATCTTATTTTTTCAGGAAAATAAAATGTCCGATACCTAAAAAACACCCAGAAATATAGTATACATATAGTTATGTGCAAAACATAACAAGACTCTAAACAGTGATGTGAAAGTACACCACATGATTTAATAGCTTCTCGAACCACCTTCAGCAGCAAACAGTTGAAATGATCCTTTTCTGTATGACCTTATCAGCCTCTCACATCATAGTGGAGGAATTTTGGCCCACACTTCTTTACAGTGTTGCTTCAGCTCATTGAGGTTTGTGGGCATTCATTTATGCACAGCTCTCTAAAGGTCCCACTACAACATTTCTGTCAGTTTGAGGTCTGGACTTTGCTTGGGCCATTGCAAAACCTTGATTCTTTTCTTTTTCAGCAATTTTTCAGCGTTATATTTTCAGCTTTATATTTTGGTATACAGAGTTCATATTTGACTCCCAAGTCCTGTGGCTGCAAAGCGATCTCAAATCATCACCCCTCCACCACCATGCTCGACAGCTGGTATGAGGTGTTTGTGCTAATGCGCTGTGTGTGGTTTTTATTGTGCATTATATCCACTTTGGTTTGGTCTGTCATTTAACATGATGACTGAGGCCTGTAGAGTCTGAGATGTAGCGCTTGGGGTTTTTGCAGTTTCTTTGAACATTGTTTGGTGGAACTTTGCTGGGTCGTCCACGCCTGGGAAGATTGTGGCATTATGTTAACACAATGCTCTAACCAGCAACCTTTCAAAACCTCTGCTTTCATAGAGGTGCGTACACTTGCTGATGATCACTTAATCGCTTGCAGCACTGTTCCTTACTCTTTTAATTGCTGTGAAAGTAGTAAGGCTGTACTTAGTTTTTCACAGGACCAAACAGAGTGTTTATACAACCAACGTTGGCTTTTATGGCTACCTGAAAAATGATTATTCATTCTGTCTTTCATGGTCACCACCAGTTCCTTAAAAATATGTGGTTCATTAGCTGCTAGATTTTCACCAGCAGGTATTTCACCAGCTCGTGCCAATTTTACTCTTCCTGCTGTGCAGATATTGTGCCGTGGGTTCATCAGAGCTTTTTTGTTGACAGCAGTATTTCGCTGTCGCTTGTGGAAACAGGGTTGATGACAGCATGGTTAGTGAGATAAAAGGGGCCAAAAGGCAATGTTTTGCTTGGTCTTTCAAACATTCATTTGGCCCACTGTTAATATGAAAAAGACTTATTTGTGTAGATTTTAATATCTTCATAGAAATTTGATATTGTCTTCTGTCTGTCTAGTGTACCTCTAAGCAGTCATTTAACTAGTCTGCTCATAATACGATTACTACTACTACTACTAATAATAAGAACTAATAGCAAAAATAATAACCCAGGAAACTCGATCCTTCTGATCTGGGACCACGTTCTGTTAACCAGAAAGCAGCAAAACCTCTGTTTCATTGCTGCTGACTTGCTGAGAAGACAGAGGAAACTTTTAAAGATGTGCACTGCTTGTCATGACTAATTAAGCCAGCATATCTTTACTTTTTAATACCCCTTTCTTCTCTTTGCTATTTTCAGCATTGATCTAGATTTAAAACCACTTTGTGAGAATGCCACTTTAAAAACCAAAAAAAAGTTGATGGAAGTGAAGTTCTGTTTCACAGAAATCCGATGTGGTCTAAACCCATTAGGTGTTCATGTTAGTGGATTAGAGGAGAACAGTGCAGGAGCGCCTATCTCCCCTCTCAAAGAGAACTGTGAGGTGGTGATAGTCTGGACGTTTGGTTGTCACTCTTCATTTCATTCATTGTGTCAGGGTGCTCCAAGCGCCAGCTCTGGCCAGCTCATATTGATCCGGGTCCTCAGACCTTTACTTGTCTCCTCTTCTCTCCTTTCCTCTCCTCACAAGCACACCAAATTTTCTTGTGTACCATTAAAAAGATTGAGCTGTGTGGTTCGACATGCCAGGCCTGATTTGTCCAGCTGTGCAGACTAACAGAGACACACCACTTCCCATCTTTAGGCTTCTGAAATGCCCTTGAATAACCCATGACTTGTGCGTCCTTGGACTGACTGCCTGCTATCCTGCTGAATGCTCACAGATGCGAAGTGGGGGCCTACAAGCTACGCTATATTTGGCACCGTGTCCTCAGCCGCAGCAGGAAACCATAACAGCAGCTAATTAGCTTTTAACGGATAGACTTTGAAACCAGTGTTATATGATGACATGGCACACCCCTTTTAATCTAACTTTAGACTGTTATGTTGCTTTTGCAGTTTTTTTTTTTACCAGTGTTTGAATGACATGAAACTCAGGGCACTGGAGCTTTTGCAGACATGCAAGCCTTTTTCTACATTGTTTTCACCTTCCAGAGACGATAAAGGGAAGTTGCTGTGATGCTGAAAACTAGTGTGTGTCTCTGTTTCTTGCACATAAAATTGATCAGGAATCAATCGATAGTAAACGGATAAAGAGAGGGACCTATAAACAGAATTGATAATGACATGTGGATCAATAAAATCCTATCAGCAGCCACCCCAGTCGCGTATCCCACCCGCAGTACCTTTGGATTAACTTTGAATAGTCATTTTCAATTACATTCAGTATCATTAGAGTTTAAAGAAGGTGTTTTCCACTCTTCAAAGCAGTGTGCATTTCTGTGTTCTGTGTCCCTTTGCTTGAGGCTTTGCAAACCTTGATGTTTTTACCCCCCCCACTCTCTCAGATGACTTTGAAACACCACTGCGATTTCCCCTTCTGTCACCACAAGGTCTCTCAAGAATTGATTCCCTACAGCAGCAGGCATCACACACAGCTATGCCTGTGGAGATTTGACTTTAGCACAGAAATAAACAGCAGTGTCGGGCAACCCTTCAAGGCTTTGCTCTGATTTAGAGTACATTAAGATTCATTCACAGTGCCCCACTTCCCCTGTGTGCCACCTCTTCAATTTCCTCCTCAACCAGACTTTAGATTCATGTGTTTATATCAGCAGGCAGGAGGGCTGTTTTTGCATTTGAACAATGCTGACATCCTGTCACAGGGGACGGCCACACTGAGGTAGGGGGCTGCTGAGGGTGGGGGGCTGGGAGGCTCAGTTACCGTGCTGCCCTCTCTTTCTTTTCCTCACTTAACATTTGGCCATTTCTGTAAGCCTTGTTTTGTCTAGCATATTGTCAGAGAGAGGGAGCTTGAAATATCAAACCCCCACACCACTTAAAGGGAACAGTCAAATTTTCCACCAACACCAATGGAGACTGTCAGGTTCAATTTTACTCTGTGCCTCTTGTGTTCCTCCCTCTCGGCTGCCGGTTTGCCACCAACTCACAGGCTATAGCCTCAAACAAACACACAAGTGGATGTGAGTAGAAGCATGTCCCAGAACACAATTGCAAAAATGTGGCTACACACACACACACGCACAGATGCGCAAACACGACAGAATTCACAAAGCTCAGGGATACATGTGGAATATTTGTGTGTTAGGTTGTGAGAACGGATGTATAGTAAAAATGTGGCTTGCCACATCGCTACCGTTAGGTAAGGATACACGTTATTTTGTGTTTATACGTTTGCAGTGAGTGTACAGCATGTGCGGCTCTGTGTGACTGCTGTAGTCAGTCTGACAGGCAGCACAGTAGCTGTAATGAGTGCCCACTGCTTGACCTTTAGTGACAATCAATCCTTTGTGCACATGTTCCGTGAAGGCTAAAGGAATTATTAACCTTCCTACCTCTGGCGTCATTCATCTACACGCTGGAGGTTACACGGGTCAGAGAAAAACAAGTGGCTCCGCTGGTATCTCTTCACTGTGAATAGATCAAATCAGCTCTGGCGATTGATTAACGTAATTGGCAGCCGCCTAAATTATGTCTGTATTTCTTTTCTTCCCAGACAAAAACAAATAACATTCCCACAAAGGCACAGTTGATGATACTGCCTGTCTTTCATTGATTTGCAATTCTGGAAGCAACAGAGTTATGACTTTTATGAATGTTATTTTCAAACTTGGAAAGGAAAAGAGAAACGGGGCTGAAATTTGGCTCCGAAGATGCAGCGTTGAATTGAGCTTGGATCGCAAGCGAGTTTATCAGCCACCCTGGACTTGTGTGTGTTCAATATGTGTGTGTGTCTGTTTGTGTAAGCTCACAAATGCGTGTGTGAAAGCAAGCAATCAGGCACAGCTGTACCTGCCCTCGCTTGGCAAAGCAGAGCATTTGCCTGCTTAAAAAAAACAGAAGGTTCTGATATGGCAGAGAGGCAGTCATTTGGCTGATCTAATGGTGGCTCCCATAGGATCCATATCTGTGTGCAAACACCGAGCGAGGAAAGAGAATGGAATATACACCCATAAAACCAGATGAATATTTTATCATACAAATCCCCACCCCCAACCCTCCAGAGTGACGTCGCCAGCGTGCCTCCTTTATGTTCCCCCTTTTTTCTCTCTCGTTTTTTCATACATGCATATATGTGT
>VOQK01017756.1:2856-21503 GCA_015052645.1 Benitochromis conjunctus
TTTCTTAGACAACAACCTCTCAGTCCATGGCAACGTAAAGCTTCTTGATAGCAGACGGTGACATTGACGTTTCGCTGATGTCTTGGAGGACTTTTTTTTTTCTTCTGACCATGTGAACAAACTCATCTCAGGGTGAGTGCCGGCCTCTCTTTCAGACCTTAGCAAAATGGATATCCTCCCCAGGAACTTGCACCTTTATGGTATTTTGAACTGCTGTTCTGCAAACATTAAACTCTGGAGCTCTCAGTCACACGGGCCTAGAAACCAGTTGGCAACCCGCTGGTCACGTCATGTCCCTAGGGGAAAATGTGTAGTTGCTGAAGGCGTAGCTGGGTGAAATTAGTCAGAGTCGCAGAGAAGCTGGTTTCTTCTATACAAACTACAGGCAACGTGGCAATCTGCTCTTGCTAGGAGGTTTGCACTGCAGCATGATATACCTCTAAGACCAATTTCACCAACAACCATTCAGGGAATACACGTTGTTCCCCAGTGACCTGTGGCTACCAGGCAGTCACTGACCAGTTTCTTGGCCTGCATAACTGGAGCTTGAAGAATGGATTTCACGACGACTGCTAGGAACCACCAACAGTCACTCACAACTGGTCAAATTATACTCATTTTTCCGCAGTGCCCAGTGGTTGCCAGGCAGTTGCCAACTGGTCTCTAGGTCTGTGTGACTGGGGCCTTAGAAATGGCTCCAAGAAACATGATAGATGCGTGTGAATCTACAATTCTCCTCTTCAGATCTGAACTGAGCACCCTGGACTTTTTACTGTTTCTTGGTCAGGCCGATGAGTGAAATTAAACCTTTAATAAAAGAAGCTGCAGATGTGATCAGTTATTATCACTCACAGGAAGTTAAATGGGCTTCGTCTTGTCTGTTTTGTTTGGGGTTTTTTTGCTCAACTAAAGTAAAGCACACGTGTGCTGTCGCATCAAAGCCAGCGTCTGAGTCCTTCCAACGGACAAACAGTATTTATAAAGTGTCCGGCAGGCCTTTCCACTCTTACCGTCTGCAGACGTCCAACAAGTAAACAAAAGCAGAAATGCAGCCACTTAAGGTTACTCACCTTGGCTCCTCATCTTTGGAGCGCTTTGGACAGTATTTCTTCACCAAGTTCCTGACAGACAAAAGACAGAGCAGAGATGTGTAAGACATTTTAACCCCAGTAGAGAGACACACACGGGCACGCACGCACACTAACACACACACATATATATAGAAAATAACCATCATAGTTTATTATTAGAGATGAATAACAGATTTAAACATCAAAGTCTCTGCCTGTCCATTCCCTCAGGCTCTGATAGTAAAGACTACAGTTACACTGTGATTGAATTATTTAACTAGAGTGCAGAGGAATGTATGTGTGCATCAAACCCTGCGAGCGCACACACGCATGCATGCGAGTTGTCTTGCTATCAGTGACAAAATAAGGAGTTTCTGCCTGATTTCTTGGAAACATGTTTCATGCAGGCCTTTGATCATTCTTCACACTTCACAAATCCTCAGCGGTGTGTGTCTTTTATTCATCTATTCAGAAGAGATATCTCCCCCCTTTGAAATCCCAAATGCGCCACCAGTGGGACTCTGCTGGTTTTTAAATGTGAATTACTGAATCCGTGCCTGGTGAGTTTTGAAAAAGGTTTACAACACTTGAATCAACAGACACAGTGACTAAACACACGAGTCACTGTTCCATTAAAGTGCTGATGCCGTTATAGCTCAGATTTTGAGCATGCTGGAGACAAAGACGGGCTGCTGTTAAATGCATACATTTACCCTTCTTTTTGTTTTATATCATCTCATGTCTTCTTTCCTATTATCAGTGCATTGCTTTAGACTGCATTTTTAAGTGTATTGCATTTTGCTGTTGGTGTGTTACCGCTCTTAATGAACAGAACAGTGCACACGCAGCTGTATTATACCAAAGGATATAAATATTCAATTGGGATTCAGTCCCAGGAGTGACAGCATTTACATTAGCCAGATCAAATGCAAAAAAAAAAAAACAAACCCAAAAACCCTCCAATATGAAATCTTCAGCATCAAAGGATTTCACAGTATGTGTATGAAAGAAAAGACAACAGCATCACATTAATCTGTGTCTCATAAAGCTGCATTTTATGCTTTTTATGTCTTACAGTATGTCAGTATAACTTTCTGTATTTAACATTTTGTGTATGTGTGTGTGTACCGTAGCTGCTTGGCGTAGTTTTGCTCTATCTCCAGTCTCTCCTTGACAAACTTTGCATAGCGCTCAAGAAAGTCAATCCCCCACTGAGTGTGTTTGTCCAGATTATCGAACTGGTCCTGAAGACAAAAACACAGTAAGACAGAAAAAGACTCTTTTAATAAGGATTTTCAGGACACGATGAACAAAGGGTTCAAATTCAAAGATTACTCAGCAGTCAGTCTACGTGGAATGAAGCTGTACATATAAATGAGATACACATTTCCTTCTGATGCCTCAGCTCTAAGAAGTATTAGTGAGCTGTGTACATCTCACCATCCCTGATTTAAACCACCACATGTGGACAAATTGCAATAAATCAGCTGCAGACTCGACATCAGAAGCAGCAAAATTAAGATCAGAGTGAGGACGGACTTATGATCGATTCCTACAAATTACATATGACATACTGTTTTAGACTTAAGCAATATTATTGCTGGTTTGATCAGGAACCCAAAGGCCAGTGAAATCAGTGTCTGTGCCCCCGCATGCGCACACATTTGATCCAAGTCCATCCAACTGAAGATTTCTGGGCCACCTTTATTGTGAGTGAGCACTGCATTTACATGTCTGGATGAATTGAATCAGCATGACGCATGCAACAACTGTCAAATATGTCCTGCATTATTCTTTTTCTGGGGCTACCAATCATCTGTTCACTGCAATAGCTGCTGTTATTGCTCTGCTCCTGCAGTCAAAGGTTTCTGACTCTCCAGAGGAGATCAGTTCAGCTTGGAAGAGGAGATGTATACATCTCCATGCACTTACACAGACAAAGGATAAGCACACAAAGAATGCAGACAGGAAGCAGTCAGGTCGAATCTTTTACGTCTCAGAAATGCTCCTTACAAGCCGTCCCTCTCAAACTAATAGAAGCTTCATTGGGTTTGGGTTCTGGTCTTTCTGTTTGAGGTGTTTTTTATTCTGCTTGGACTTTAAAACCAGATTATAAATGGAAACCAAGGCTCCACTGTAAACTGGTGATGCAACAATTTTAAACCAACACAGAAGTCCATATACAAATGTCCACAATAGCATCTATCCTCAATTACTAGGATATCAGTGTAGAGCTGTGTAAAGCATGCTCGTAAGGTTGATGTAATAAATACAGGTCTGTAATGTCTTAATATTAAAAGGTTTTCAAAAATAAACAGATCTGAAGTTGACGAGTTACAAGTTATTATTCTAAACTCTCAAGAGCATCACCGATGATATCTTTATCCTCTTGCTGTCAGATCTCAGCTGTCAGGCTCTGCTTAACAATCACTTACAGCTCCTTGAACACACACACACACACACACTCTCTATAGCAACTGGCTTGTTGTCATATGTCTATTTGCAAAATCTCTACACTCTTCCTACCATGGATTTTGTGCCCGTGTGTGTGCACATGTGATCTGTACTAAAGAAAATATTGGAACACAATAATTATTCAGATGCTATCCTACAGAATTTAATCATCAATAACATCACAGGTTTTTGTTTTAAACAGCAGATACATGTAAAGACCTCGGGACGATGTTATAGGACGCCTCTAGTTAGTACAAATGATCACTTGTGCCAAGAGCAATGGTTATACTGAATAATGAGATGTGGCGTATATTGTTGTATTGAAGTTTTGTATATGTGTGAATGTGGGTTGATGTGAATGACTTGCTTGGTTGCTTTATGATTTGGTGAACTGGGGGCAATTTTCTATTAATGTGGATAACAAAGCTATTCTATTCTATTTTATTCATTTTGTGTGATTAAAGTACTGAAACTTTATCATTTAATATATTCGCTTTTTTTTGTTTGTTTGTTGCATTTTAGATTATTTTTTCCATCCACACACTTCGTCGGTGCACTGACTCACAGCAGTAATGGATCAAGCATCCTGCTGCACAATGGCCCCGATCAAACACAATCAACCCTGGACCCTGCCCAGGACAAACACTCTTATCTATTGCCCACATTGGTGGTTGCTGGTCACTTAATTGTTTTACGTAAGGCCACCGCAGTGGCTGTAGATTTGCTAATGGCTGTAGCAATTTTTCAGCTGGAACCAGCTCGCACTGCTACTTCTTTTATAGTGGATCTTAGTCTGCCTTTTTTACTCAAATACTGAACAGCCCTGTCACTTCTGTCAGCTTAGATGAACACCATGACCGTTTCAAAGTAGTGAAAGCTCTCAGTTAAGACAAAATCAAACCAAAAAGGTGGAAATATGTCAGCAACTGTGGACACCGACATCAAAATACCCATCAAGTGGGCTACACTAGCTACTGCTCTGTGTGCTTTGTGCTGCATGTGGGTGTGTGCGCGTGTGTGTGTGTGTGTGTGTGTGTGTCAACACGAAGCTTGAACTGGAGAAAAATAAAGGTCACCGAGGCAAACGTGAAAGAGCCAACCTTGCTTGTCCAGTTATTACTTTCTTCAAACACAAAGAGAACAAAAGGAATTCGAAACAATACTGCAATTTACCTGGCTGTGTACAGAGAACAGCACAGTGTCAATTTATTTATTTATTTGTTTACACTGTATTTCTGGCCTAAAGACAAAGATTTCCTGACAAGCTGATGTTCGAACCTTGAAACCCATTCTGATGCCCATATTTAAATGCCAAGTATGGTTTTAAAATACGTCGACCGCCAGAGTTGTGACCCACCCTAAGCCCTGGCAGCACATCACCCCCCCTCATATGCATCTTCACTGGCTCCTGGTTCTGTATCTCCTATAAAATCCCCCTCCTCACGTACAGATCCCTACACAGTACCCCAGGATGTTCTCCTTCCCTTCACATCATCCTGATTTCCACCAACAGGGATCTACTGTTCACCCCACACACCAGCCTGCCATCCTACATTTGGCAATGCCCCGTTTCTGGGTATTTTCAAAAAGAAATTATTATAATAATTATTATTATTATTATAAACACAGTTCACACACAGAAACAGCTACTCTAAATCATATTTCTCTAACCGATGTGGAAAAAACTGCACGTTACTGAAATTGTTTTTTTTTTTTCCCTCCTGCTTTACTCCAGTTCAATGTATCACTCTACTATTCTGCCACATTTTCCTCCCCACTGTCCACTGAGGTCCATAATAAGTGCTTCACTAAAGCTTGTAACATCAGGTTTCCACTGAAGTGTGGGAGAAATTCTGGCTGGTTCAAAAACAGAAAACAAGAGGTGGGCCTGCAGTCCAAAAGCAGCCATCAGTCAAAGAATATGCTCACTAATTACAGCCAGCGATATAAACAAAGGGACCCCAGCATGTTCACACAAGCAGCAGGATAAGACACAGAGTTCCCATTGGTCTCTATGGGACGTGCTGGCAGTCTTCTTCAAGTGAGAAATAAACTGCAAAACGGCACATTTTCTTGTTCGAGAATAAAGATGTCACCCAAAACGGAACAGCCAAACACAAAACAAGAAGCCAAGCGGCGGGATGAAAAAACAAAAAACAGCTATCTGCATGTTTTGGTGGAGCTTTTGGATCAATATTTTCTGCATCCTGTCTGTCTGGTTGCATCTGGTTAATGTGTACCGGCCCTGTTTCTTGCCAGCCTGTCTGGCTCGTTTTAGCAGCATGTCTGTCTGTGGTTGCGTCAGCCTCTGTGACGGTGCCTATGAATAAGTAATACGAGTATGAGCTCATCCTGTAGTTTGTGGCAAGCTGAGCACAGGATGCCTCACTGGGGAAATGACAGCATCTTCCCGGTCTTCTCAGGGATGAAAATAACGCTGGCTGAAGAGTTGCAGCCTAAATCTGGGATCTGCAATGTGGCCTGCTCTCTGTAGCGGCACCTGCACCACTCACACTTTCTCTACACTGAGTCCAACATCAGTTTTTGGACATCTAGTATTGTTCATAATAAGCAGTAAGTAACAAGACCTGCAATAGTCTTTTAAACCTGTGTATCCAGTCACGAGTTAAGCCAGTCAGCCCTTATCAGAGTTAAACAGCAGTCTAAGAAGAGAAACCCAGACATTCCTCTCCCCAGCACCCTCTTCCAGCTAGTCCAGGGGAACACCAAGGGTTCCCAAGCCAGCTGAGAGATCTCATTTCTCCAGGGTTTGTCCCAGGTTCACTTCCCTCACAGAGGAAACGTCCAGGAGGCAACCTGTCTCCAAACAGCTGCAGTCTGACTGCAATCACTCTCAGATGGATTGGTGAAGGTTTGCAAATAACTGCCATCCAACTTGTAGATGCAGACAGACTGCCTACACAATCAATTAGAGCCAGTCTGCACCGGCGACCATCTACGTCCTGTTCTGCAGCTGAGGTCGTGAAGGGCTGCAGACTGAGGTGGAGCAGTGGGAAAAGTGGATGAGAGGCTGGGGTTTTTTTGTGTTTGTTTTCTACAATAATTTATTAAAATGTTTCTTATTTTGATGTAGACAGCTGTGTGGTCAGCGTTAAAATGCAAGTAGTAACCGTTTCACAGCGGGTGTCAAAAAGACGGATCAATTATTTATGCCTTCTTATTTTAGCCCAACTTGATCCAAAATTCATTTTCCGTGATGATATTCTACAAGAAATTGTTGTACTGTTGTACTCTTAATACATTATACCTGTTATGAATGAATGAAATTATCAGAAAAAAAAATTGTAAAACAAATGCAACAATTAAAATTGAATCTTAAATGCTTATTTTGTTCATTCTAACTTATATTTGGAAATATTTGTTGGAAATTCACAACTTAACTTTTTATCATTACTGCTGTTGTTGCAGGACGGGGTCAAAATTTTCCCTGCAGTATCAAACATGGTATTGAGTAACAAGTATTTTCCTCTGTATCAAGTTTGAAATTGTAGTATAATGACAACTGTAGCATTAACACAAGCAGAGGGAGCTCATTTCTGTCGTTTGTATCCGTGATCTCTTTTTTCAGCCACTGCCCAAAGCCTGCGGACACAGGTGAGGACAGGCAGGTAGACTGACCAGTAAATCGATAGCTTCACTTTCACACTCAGTTCTCTCTTTACTGCAACATCTAGCAATTTCTCCATTTCTTGTTAACAAGACCTCAGGGTACTTAAACTCCTCTACTTGAGGCAGTAACTTTCCTCTGACCTAACACTCCATCCACACTTTTTCCAGTTGAGATGTCCTTGGACTCGGTGGTACCAATTCCTCATCCGCACAACTTCACACTGGGCTTTAAACCTCCACAGTATCAGCTCGAAGTCACCATCAGATGAAGCCAAAAGAACCACATCATCCACTGAAACAGAGAGGTAATCTTGAGGCTACCAAAGCATAAACCCAGTGCTGTTTGGCTGTGCCTAGAGATTCTGTCCACAAGAGTTATGAACAGAACTGGTGGCGATGCTCAGCCCTGAAAGAGTCCACTTCTCAGTGGGAACAACTATACCAACCAGCCCCTCACAGTTGTACAGAGACCCAGTAGTACACAGAAACAGGACTACCTACCGCAGGACACTATTAGGACATTAAACCGTAACTTCATCCTCTGCAGCACTCAAGGAAACAAAAATAATCAACTAAGTTTAATATTTAAACTGCTGGTTTAATTGATCCGAGCAATGTACAAATTAAATATTAAAAATGATGAACATATAGACATCGTGGTTTGCTTTCACCGTTTCTGGCTGGATATTATGTGATATTTTAAAAGACTAGCTCACAAAATAACACACATCGTACGAGCTGAACCCTGAAAGCAGCAGAAAGGTGAACAGCAATATTATCATCAGCAGGAACACAACATCCTGTCACACAATCTCCACATAATCACAGGAAGAGGTGCCTTCACAAACACAGCAGTAACATTAGACCCCTCCATCACACTGCATTTGGACTGTTGTACAGTGTGTGCTGGGGATAAAAATACTTGCACTGAGAGTGAAAGCGATATCATTTAGTCAGAGTGAAAAATACTTTAGCTGAAATGTTTTTTATCAAAATAAATAAGGCATCCTATTTTTTGGTTTTAAAGTCTAAACTTTTAAAAACAGAAAAATTAGAGGAAATCATTTTTTGTTAGTCTCTCCAACCAAACCAGCATGTCGAATATAAATTAATGTTGACTTTTGGCTTTATGCACAATCCCAGCTCAGGTCCTCTGCTTAACCCACTGCGCCTTTATATCCTAGGGCCAGTTTGTGTTCCTGCATTGCTCTCCACCTACACACAGTGAAGCATTATGGGAGTTCAATCTGTCTCATGTCACTGACTATATTTTTTAGCACCTGAAAAAGAAAAATCGGGATAAGAGAAGCTATAACAGCATAAGGTCCTCAGCGGACCATTTTAATTACAATATGATGAAAGATTATTACAGCTTTTTTTTTTTTTTCTTCTAGTCAAATCATATACACTCCACTTTTATGACTCACTAGTGGAAAAATAGATTGTCATTATCTTTATATAACCCATACTGAGACTCATAGATGACATCAATAATGCTGCAGTAAGGCTTTTGAACATTAACACGCATGAACATTTCAGTATAAGGAAACTAAGGAGCAAACAATAAAAATAATGGCAGCCATTTCCGGTTAGCAGCCTTTATTTCTGCTGTGAGATACAGATACAGGTCCTAGTGAACGGTTTGAACACAGCCGATCAATTGGTAAATTCATAATATCCGTAAATGTGAAGCTTTGTGCTGTCCTCACCCTGTACTTTAAGATAGCTCCAAGGTAGATAAGCTTATTCAGCCAAGGCTTGTTTGCTGATTGAAAATGTTCATAAAGTCATTGTAAAAAAAAAAGGGTTTTTACAGGACTCTATGCAATCTTAAAAAAACTAAACAAAACTAAGTACACCCTCGCCGTTTCCATAGGACATAAGAGCAGTAGTCAGGTGATGATAATCAAAAACACTTGAATAATAGATCATCAGCAACTGTGAGGACCGCTATAAAAGCAGCTGCAGTTTTGGTATTTTGCTGGTCTGAAGCATTCAGTGCACAAAACCAAGGAGAAAGGCATCGATCAGCAGTGATCTTAAAGAAGCAATTGTTGTTGCCCATCAAGTTAGGAAGCTTGTTTTAAGTCCATTTCCAAATATTTTTCCAATCTTTCTACAATTAAAAAGAGAATTCACAAATGGAAAACATGGAAGTTAGTCTTCCCAGGAGTGGATGTCCCAGCAAATTCACCACAAGATCAGATAGTCAGACTTTACAGGCCTCGGTTTGCATGTTAAATGTTCATGATGCATTCATGATAATACATTTAGAAAAAGACCAAACAAGTATGGCTTGTTTGGATGGGTTGCCTTGCCTCTTCTCTCTTAAAACATCGCAGCACAGCTTTCGGTTTGCATGAAAAATATACTAAACTTCTGGAACAAAGTCATTTGTACAGATGAGGCCAATGTGGAAATGTCTGGCTATAACACACAGCACCACAAAAAATACCAGCACAAACACCTCATACAAACTGTCAGCACGGTGGTGGAGGGGTGATGATTTGGGTTTGTATTGCAGTCACAGGACCTGGGCATCAACCATGAACGTATCTGTGTATCAAAGTATTCTAGAGTCAAATGTGAGGCCATCCAAAGAAGACCATCAGCCAATATATCAGAGTCAGTGTATAGGTGAGGCTATCACAGCTAGTTTTAACTTTTACGTTGACACACGACACTATAGCCGGTAGACGGTGAAATCTGTTTCCTTCCCTAAAACTGGGTCACATGTCTATTTTTGCTGAGATTCTCTCTGACAAAGCACTGCTCTGTGTTAATGAACTTCAATCTCAGAGTGAGAGAATAAATTAGTCATTTTAACCCCCAGATGTGAAGGGCTAAATACACCTTGTGTGCAGATTCTGTAGCAAATACACCTGCTAACCAATCAGACGGCCACACGGCACTTTCAAAGCCAATCAGATACTCAGGCAGCCTGGGAGCATTCAACAGGATAAGGAAGGGTTAATTAGCATGAAGAATGGAACTAAGACAATAGACTAATTACACACTGTCACATTCAAGAGCATGTGCACGCACACGCACGCACGCACGCACACACACACATGCACACAAGACAGACACTGGGTGGGAAATGTCAGTGTCTGAAATACTGGCATCACACTGAAGACCCTCAGGCTATGTCTGCACTATGTGTGTGTGTGTGTTTACTGTGTCTATGTGCGCTCACGCTACTGAAAAACAACAACAAAAAAAAGAAAAAAAATCTCTACCAGGAATGTGGTGGGGAGGTGAGACAGAAATGTGTGTGTTGGAGGCTGAAGAGGGAGCGTGAGGGAGGAGAGGCCTGGAGAGAGAGAGGAGGTAAGAAAAACAAGTGTATAACAGGAGGAAGATGTGTGCATGAGCCCTGTTTGAGATCTGCAGAGATCCAAGTCTGCAGGCAGGGACGCCAGCAGTGAGACCACCACAGGCCAGCAGAAGAAGACAGAGCCATTTGCAGATTTTAGATTTATTGAGGATACTGATCAAGTCAAATATTGGAAAAAAATAACAGTATAGTAAAATGTGGGGTTTTTTTAAATCTCGTTTTATCTCCATCACAAATAAAAGTAGGTTCATTTTAAGCGTGAAACTCCATGGCTGAATATCTGGCTACCCTTCAGCCCTGTTAGAGAGCAGGAGGTAAAAACACACAGTTTATACCTGAATGTTCTCCACACGCATGCACACAGAGGTTGCTTTTTTCCTTGATGTGAGCATGTGGATTTGAATAGACTTGGGTTTGTAGCTGTAAGGTTGTTGAACAGCATCCAATTGCCATCTAAGGGCAAAGCAGACGGGGGCTCTGGCATGCTGTCGACTTTACCTCCTTGACTGTGCTGCAGACAGCAGGAACAGCCAGCTTCTTGAACCCATTTAACTCTCTGCTACAGGTTTTATTCAGTTTTTTTGAACTGTGACTCCCCAGAGAGCACTCTGAGAGCTCTTCTATCCCATTAGCATGATTCTGTGGTGGAGGGTTGGCTAAATGCTTAAGTACTCCAGACAGCACTGCACGTTCTTTCACCTGTTCTTTCACCTGCTCTCCTACGCAGCTTCTAGCTTTCAAACAAAAAACAAAAATACAGTGGGGGATGGGGGGGAGCTAAAAAAAAACCTCAACTCGTGTTGTTTGGATAGATTTCAGTGTGCCATGTCACACAGTGTTGATAGTTAATTGAGCCTTTCACACAGTTTTTATCTACACACTGTAAACACACCTATACCTCTACTACTATTTGTTTTGCCTTGCAGGCTTCATTATTCTTTGTCCAGCAGAAACCAGTGCATGCATCACTGTGACCCTGCACAAACAAACCTTAAAAGAACTGTGATTCACAGGTGTTCAAATGATAGATCATTTTAGTGGATTAAAACGGTTCGGTGAGTCTCGTGGATTACACTCGGCTCTGAGTCAGTGAGCTGCTTCAGGCCTGCAGACACACACTGAGACTGTTTTCCCATGTAAACCCGCTAAGCTATTGTCCAGTCAGGGTGTGTGTTTTTGTTTACCACTGCAAATGTGTGTTTCCTCTCATGTGATAGCAGAGGTTTTTCAGTCTGCGTGCTGTTTACTGTCAGATTTGAGGATTATCTCGATCTACACCTTGCAAACAGCTGTGCAGTTATTACAGAGGAAACTATTAATTGGTTTCGTATGACTGCAACCGTGACTTTGCATCTGCGGAGGTTCAAAGCAAAGCAATTGGATTGTAACTGAGAATATTATTAACCACTGTCAACAGACACTTGTCTAGCATGCGTGCTCTCGATCCTTAGGTGGCTCGGACAGGTCATACATTTTTGGCCCATCGCTGGTCCTGGACACCCTTTAATAGAAACCAGCATTTGCTGTGTGCCTGCGACCGTAACTTTGAGGAAAACATCAAGAAAAACCAAAAGCTTTGCAGATGCTTAAGAAGAAAAACTCACCCTAAATACAGATGTTTTAACACAAACTGAAAATGGAAAGTTGGAACAGACGCTGGCAGAAAACACTGCACTTTCACAAGTAAAAATCACAGGAAACAGTGCAAAGGTGGATGTCCACCTGTTTCCGAGCACGTTATGAAAGCGATAAGAAGTCAACAAATACAAGATCATGGTCTATTAACCCATACTATATAAAGATCAAGGTTATCTTACATGTGTAGGAATACTTTTAGTTAAACACAGTGACTAACTGTGTAGCTTATGCAGTTGAAATCGTGCTCAGATCGTTTTGCTGAAGGTGGAAGTAACAAATCTGCTTCAGCACTTGAGGCAGAAACACACCGTCAAGTACTACCAGGCTATGGAGGAGAAAATGCTAACCTGTGCTCCACTGAGCACTACTGAGCACAGGTTAGTTACTCTCCAATAACTAATGCAGTTGCATGGTGGAAAAGCAGGACTTTAAGTACATTGTTAAAAAGCTTGAACCAAGATACAACCCATCTTCACATCTTCATTACAGCTTTGAGAATAGCAAGCCTAGAAAACCCAGTCACTTCCACTCAAACTAGGACCACAGCAATGTGCTAGCGACCAAAGAAATCACAAAGAGGCTTTTGCCAACCAGTTAAGGAATACACATTTTCCCCCTAGCGACAAGTGATTGCCAAGGGGTCACTGACCGGTCTGTAGGCCTGTATGACTGGGGGCTTTAGCAGTCATTTTCCCAGCAAAAGCCATCAACTTCCAACAACTGATCGAGTAATACTCGTTTAGTCCTTCATGACTGGTGCTTGCCAGATGGTTGCAGACCAGACTCCAGCCTGTGTGACTAGGTTCTTAAACAGCCCAAAGAAACAATGAAGAATAAAAAGGACTGTACGCCAGGTACACTTGAGCTGGTGAGCCATTTGTGATAGAACACTGAGATGTGTTCAAACATTAACCACATGCTGCCCTGCCACAGAAGAACACCCCACAGTGTATTACCCCTGCATCACTAATTTAGCCACTGTTAACTCCAGCAAGTAATGATTAAAAAAAACTAAAAACAAATAAAACTACATATTTAGTGTCTATTTTATAAACCAATGTAGGGCACTTTTTCTAGTTCTTGCTTCTTACTCACATCTGTTTTCTGGAATAACAGAAAAAAAGGAAAACGTCACAAAAGAAAAGCTGCCTCCCCCTCCCATTACAATCCAACCATAAATCACTAACAGTTACACTTTAACCACGTCAGACTTACTCAGTGCATAACAAGCTTTTGTTGCTGACAGAGGAAATAATATTAAACTAGTTTAAGCACAGTGCACGTGTGTGTCATATGCTGATCATAAACATGGATGATGCTGTTTCAATCATCTGATCACATTTACCACAATACACACACTCACACACTGTTGTCCTGTATTCTTTTCATATCAGCAGAACAGTAAATGAATATCTTTGCGCCAATGTGTCTCATGAACAACACTCCCCGTAACTTCTTTTAAAGAGCCATTTTTCATAGAGTCAGCATCTTTTACATGAGAAATAATCTACAAAATAAGGTCACTTTGACAGCAATTCAAAATCCAACCATTTGAACTTGTTGTTTCCCATAAAAAAAAAAAAAAGGATAAACATGGAGTGCATCTCCAAATTACATCCGTTTTATCTCAGGTAAAACTTTCACTTTAATCTATCCATAACTCTTTGAATAATCCCACGAACAAAGAGACAATACAGACCGATCTGAGAGGTGGGCATTGCAAGAAAACAAGAGAACAGTTATTGGAAGTTTCTAAAGGGCAGCACCACATTTGATAATAGGCACTAAAATAAGCTGTTTCAGTCAGTACTACAGCCTGACAGATGTAAAATATAGGAAAGATGTCAGATGTTAACAACCAATATCAAAATCTAGTCATTTAAAAATCTGATATTCTAATACATCGGCCATTTTTTGTTTTTGCAGACACACAAAACATAAACAGATTTCATTAACTTTTCTTATTTGTGGTTATTTGTTTACTTATTTGTGCTATGCCCAACTCTGCTTCAAACAGCTGGTCGCATCATCTGGATCCTTCCATACATGTGTGCTGCCAGCAGGGAGGAGGACAGTCTGAAACTATGCAACATCAATACTCATACTACACCTGAAGGGCGTCTGTCATGTCTCCTCCTTACTTTTAAAATTTTCATTTATAGGTCATTAATAATGCTTGAATACAAAAAAGAAACTAAAACTTTTTTAAATTCCTGCTTAAATTTAAAGATATATAAAGTAACAAATTTAATAGTTGCATATTTTTACTATGAAATTACACATTCATCATCTGTAGCTATACACAAAAATGCTAACAAACAAAATGACCCTCGCATTTTGTTGCAACAAAAAAGGAATGAAACCGAACACACGAGGCGACATTTAACAATACCAAATAAGTTACAGTCTTTGGTCAGTGTCGAATGAAACTATTTACAGCTGGTATAGATAACTGGTAACACAACCACCCACTCATTTCAATTCCCAAAACTGTAGATTTGCTTGTACAGGTCATTCATGCTATATTTAATACCTGTACGAGCAAAACAAACTTATACCTGGGCACTCCTGCATGGGACTATCTGGTCTGGTTTCACTGCAACCTGATCCCTGCCATTGTCTAGCTACCCTGCTGCCACGCATACACACATACACACCCTGACAAACTAGTTAGACCAGGAATAGAGAGAGAGAGAGCGAGAGAGAGAGCGAGATAGAGAGAGAGCGAACAAGCAAGGTGATAGACATAACTCTAATGATATGATTGTGTTCTAGCAAGCACTGGTTATAGATTTTTTAAATGTAACCATTTTACTAATACAAGTAACACATAGTTCATGACTATTCTAACCAGTCATTCCATATCAACTAAAACACAGCATGCAGACATGATGATGCTGGTGACAGATCGTAGTAGAGGAGACGACAGAAACTTTATCTCTCTGTTTTGGAAAAGGATCACTGTTGCATTTTGAACATCTTGTCGGTCAACTTCAGTTAATTTGCTTAAAAAAACTAAATAAGTGCTATCACCAGTGAGTGTTGATATTTTGTTTTCATGATTGAAAGGGAAGTAAATGTTCCAGTCAGTCACACTTGTCCTCTGATATTTAATGAAGTTAGGCAAAATGTGAACAGAGTGAAAGATGCTTGGGGAAAACAGACGACGCTTTGACACTGATGGGTGATGCCGGGTCACCATGTGACCCTGAAAGGGAGCAGCAGGGGAAACCTTTTGGACAGATGTGTGAGGGTCCTTTTATTTGGAGTCTTTAAAAGGCCAGATGTGTTAGAGGATGACATCAGTTCACAGAGCAAGCAGATGTGAATTTGCATGAAGAATAGGTTCTGGCTTTTTCCAAGGGTTTCTCTAGTAAGCCGATCATCCTCACTATATGTGACAGAAACCATTCAGTTCAGAAAAGAAAAATAAGGGTTACCCTTAATTCAAGGTTTTCAGTGTTACACATACATGTATGCATGTATGTATATGGGTATGGACTATGTTAGCCAATTGCACACAGCAACAATGGTAGTTTAATTTATCAAATCCTGGGTTCATTTAAATCTGATGAAACATGACTCTTGACTAGTTATTGGGCTATTTACATTGTCTTTATAAGTCTTCTGTACTTTGTTATATTGAAAATGAACAAATATAACCCACATAGAAAAGAATTGGGAAAAACTTTAAGCAAGTACTTATTTTACATGAGCAGTATACCTCAGATGTGTGTCTCACACCATTACTCATGATTTACTCATGGAAGTGGCTCCTTTTCCATTTTTCCAATTCAGGATAATTATAAGACTTCTGTGTGAATCAAGTAAATGTAATGTTACATAAAAATCAAAGGGCCTACTTCCATGGGTATATCATGAGACATACAAGTCTTAAGAGACAGTTATGGCTTATACTGCATGAACATGGACTCCAGCAGCTCTAACCTATAGCACAGATTTAAGTAGGTCGATGCTTCAATATATACATCCTGGTGAGCTGAAATTCAAACTTAACATCAGAATCAGGAAGAAAAGTGATTTAAGTGACATAATTGTTGATGCTCAAATGGAGTTACCACCCAGTAGGGAGGGTAATGGTTTTGGCAAAAAACATTTTTCTGAAAATGGTCAGGTACAAGGACCGGACTGAAAATGAGTGAAAAAGCAGCCAAAGTCCAAAGACACATTTTAAAAGACATTCACTGGAGAACTACTGCTAAGACCACTTTAAAAGATTACAAGAACATCTGGCTCTTACTGTGACTTTTGCACAGTACTGTAGCTTCAGGTTGGCTCAGAGCAGCTGAAAGCATTGTGTTTATCGTTTTCTGCACCACTGAGACGGTAAAAGTTTACAACTTGGAAGATATTAAGCATATCTGTCCATCTGTTTTATTAAATTTATTGACAGCATATCTAAACTAGTAGTGCAGCACATTAGTGTTAGTTCCATTACGAAGAGTAAAAATACAGATTTTTGACAGCACTTTTAATATTAACACACCTTCTCTCTACTGAAACTACTACCAAGCCCTTCAGGTGATGACTATTCTATATCCAAGTTGTAGCCTCCTAGCATATATTAGTCATATGAGATGGAGTTAATGGTTAAACCACATGACCCACATTCAGCGTGCTGGCCTGCACAAGTTGTCCTTTCAACATGTAAACACCAAAGGGAGAAAAAAAACCTGTTCGCAGGCTGTACAGAGATTCTGTCAACATGTCACATGATGAGTGTAGTCATCCTCAGACACTCCCTGAATGAAGGGCATTTCTCTCTGCATACTTATTCATACCACGGTAACGAGTTATCTGAGGAGATGTTTCCACTGAAGGCATGCACTTTTTGAGTTAAGAAGCTATTTAAGGAAATTTTCCACTGGATATACGGGAACACTGTGGTATCATTGTAAGGAATATTCCAATGACACTGCTATGTGAGGCGCTCTTCATTTGAGAGGCACACACAGATTTAAACATTTGTTGAAGTGTTGTCTGAGACTATTTTGCTGAAAGGAATGGGTTATAGTTTTGTCGAGCTTTTTATTTTTAAAGACAAGAGCTACATAAATAATGGAGCCAATCCTTGATAGTAACTTTACTTTGTTAATCACATGTCAACAGAGGTAAACAAACACATGCATTTTCCCATGTACATAAAAATAATTGGTTTTTTTTAGATTTGAGTAGATTCAAACTGATATGATGTTTGTTGTCTAAAGAAAAAAGCGCCTGCTCTCAGCACCCAAAACAAGCGTCACAACCTGCAGTCAGCCACATTAATCAGTATGTTGTTACTGTGTTGAAGGTGTCGTGGTCAGTACACACACCCACTCACACGCACACACACACACAGCTGGGTGCCTCATGTTGAACCCTGACTGTGATATTAATGCACTTTGTGGTTAGATAAGTCGAGCATGCTTGAGCTTTTTCTGAGATGAATGAGCTGTTTGTTTGTGAGTGCACACACACAGGCCTAATGACACAGCACAGTGGACTGCTGAACAGATTTAGTAATTATCACACCTTGCACTTTCATATTGTTGACACACACACACACACAGACAGGATGTGCGGTGGTTAATGTGGACAACCACTGAAACTCACTGTGTTGAAGTCACACGAGTGTGTGTGTGTGTTTTATATATATACCAGATTTATTTGGATGTTTTTTACTCTTTACCTAGTACTTAGGCTATAGATATAAAACTCTGACCTGTTCTCTGGTTGGTGGGCCATACCTGTTCTCAGTCACATACTCTCTGATGGAAGGAAAGCCCCACTTTGTAAAACAGACAAGTAGATTGTTGACTTCTCTTTAGAGAAATGGTTGCATCACTTTTTCTAGGAGAATTTTCCCTGAGTAAACTGACCGACATATCAGCTCAATGACTGTTTTATTGAGCTTTTTTCAAGAAATCACTCCAGGAATTTTGGTCTGGCAACAAAAACATTTGTGCACAGTGTTTTCTGATGACGTAGCTATCCAGGCTGTACTCCGCCTTTTGCCAAAAGCCAGCTAAGATATGCTCCAAATCCTCTGTCCAAAACCCTCTACAGGATAAGGACATGGCATGCGCTCTAATGGCCGACTAAATGTCAGTAAGTGAACCTTTATATTAGTTGACCTAGCTAAATGGTCAGTTGAACATGAGTCAATCAGAAAATTAGCTGGAAAATTGCAGTGTGTGAGTCTGTGGTGGTGACATGAAGCCTCTGCAGGCATACATGAAATACACTGACTTCAAACATAGCTTTTAATTTAAAAACATGAACAGTCTGGAGTTAGCCACACAGTCTTATTAGTAGTTTAAAATTTCACTCAATTGCAGGACGGTGTTAAAAATGCAACTTGGAACACTCTTTATCCGATCTTTATCCAGACTAGTGACTAGGAAACCATTTCATTTTTGCTAGGGAGTAACAATATCCGGTCTTTAAGTCTGATGTCATTAGTTGTTTCCGGGTCCAAACTCCGCTTCATGTCCCAAAGTCAGACAAACACTGCC
>VOQK01017758.1:15900-30375 GCA_015052645.1 Benitochromis conjunctus
TCAACCTTTCATTTTATTGTGTGTCCGTCTTCATCAATGCCATCAGTTGTCACTGATCGCTGCTGCTCTCCCTGTATATGGTTTCCACCTATGAGGTCCTGGAACTCACTGATAGAAATATCATAATATATAAAACCAGTATAATTAGTGGTAACAGGAATAAAATAAATGCCAAGTTATTTAACTACAGAAGTGGTTGTCAAAAGAAAAAGTGCCCTGAAGTTTCGGTCAGTGTTGAAAGGGAAGTGAATATGCACAGGTGCTACTTTACCTTGTGGTCATGTATTCAGCTCTGTGGCCTGGGATATGAGAAAAGAGACAAGGTGTGACAAGACGTTAGTTGGGTGGACATGCCAAGACTCATCACTGCAGTCCCTGCAGTGAATGTGCATATGCCTACAAAGCATTTGCCATCTGCTCACAACCACTGGCCCTTTGAGCAATCCAAAAGAAACCCATACACACTGCTTTTCATACAATATTATATAACCTGTGCTGAGACAGTTACATTAAATTATAGTTCAAACATGTAACAGGACACAGATGCACTTTTAAAAGTTATGGGGGCGTGCACACGCACACAATGCACAGAGCGAAGTTTAAAAAAGCAAAAGAAGATGAAGCAAAAATAACTTTCAAATAGTTTCACAAAACAGGAAGACACTCAAATTTTTGGGTGATTCAATCTGTACTTCATACAGACACCAAAATGACTAAGTAGCATGTGGGAGAAACAGGAGGGGTTTTTCTTCCTCTTAACTGAAGGCTCCATTAATCATTCAGTGTCGAATTTGAAGGAGACCACCGGGACTGCCTGTTAGAACAATGAACTGACAAATACAAGCTAAGAGATCCGACCAGTGTAGAACAAGGGGAGCCTGTTCTTATACATGGCAGGCCATTAGGCTTCGAGCAAATCAATCACTAAGATGGATAATACAAGTTCATAATTCCCCCTCGGCTCTGACCTGCCTGGTTTAAAACCAGATTACAATCTAAGAGCTTTGACTGGTGAAAAAAAAAAAAAAACACTAGATGTTTGGATATTGATGAGGGCTAATAAGTCATTTTGGCTGGTAGAATATTTCCCATTTCAAGGTATGAATTAGATTAGATTAGATAAAATTAGCCAAATTAGAATTAAGCTCAAGTACAATGCAGTGTAGATTGTAAGGGTAAATACGGGGTCGTGAACGTACCTTCACCAAGTGCCCTCTTCAGCAAGTCGTGCTTGGCCTGCAGTTTGGAGATGAGATTGCTGCCTTCCAAAAACTCACGAAATTTCTGCAGAGAATTTAGAGTAATTACACAGCAGCACCAGCGAGAGCACCCACTCTTAAGACGGCAGTCTATGATGAAGCAGCCAAAGGCAGAAGGACGCGCTAAGCGCCCCTTTTAGAAGCCCTTATCAGAGCATGTCCATCCCTGGATTGAAACAAGATTGCAGCTGGCGTTACAGGATGGAAATCATTTGGGACAGTTGCTCCTCTGCCAGCTGATCAAAGATTTCACAGGAATGACGTGCATAAGTCAAACATAATTTACATCCCAAATATCAAGTATATTCAGATACAGATAAAAGCTTTGACTACATGTTCTAAGATTCAATATATAGATTCTGGAGTTTATGATAAGGCAGGATAAAGAGATCTGTTATATACAACAAAAAGTAAAGCTGCATTACAGAGAGCATGGATTTGATATTTAGTGCTGTTTTCTACATTAAAAATAGATTTTTAAAGTCATCATTTTCACTAACTCGCAGCAGACCTCATCTCTGCACTCACCATGAAGTAGAACTGCTCGGTCTCTTGCTGGTTGGCCCTCCTCTTGGCAATGCTGGGCTTGCTGAGGTACGTCTCCGACACTGTGGACTTGACTGATTCGGTGGACCGGCTGTGGTGGAAGCACTCAGACACATCGTAGTCTTCAATGGTCACCATGTCCTGGATGGTGGTCAGGGTTGCCTCTGATGTCTTTTTGATCTGTGAGAAGAAGAGACGGCGAGAATATGTTATGAGCAAAAAGCTGCCTGCATGAAAAGCTGATGTCATCTCTTCAGTATCACCATGTTTCCATCTCGGTATACACACAAACTCGCTTCATCACACACCCTAAAAACCACTCTCATTCCCATGACACACTTTAAAATTCAGGTGGTTTCTGACAAGGTGAATGTTCCTTAAAATAATAAAAAATAAATCCATAGACAGTTCAAAGTGATTCATTTATTATTTTGTACACACTCACGGGGGGCACAGGTGAACAGTGCCAGATGGAAATGCTAGATTGAGCTGTAGGCTTTTAAGATTCATTTTCATAACCACGTCTTCCCTGTCAACAGTTCTTCTCCCGGAGATAATAAACTCCAGGACTTGGCCAAGCATGCCCACCACTTAGTGTGAAAGATGTTCGACCAGAGCTGCAGGGCATAACTATGCCCATAATATTATGACATAAGACGGCGCAACATGTGACATTCAAATGAGAGAGTAGATAAGTCCCATAAAAGTTAAAGACACACACACACACATTTATATCCTTGTGGGGACATCTCATTGACATAATGCTTTCCCTAGCTGCTTACCTTAACCATCAAAAATGAATGGCTAACCCTGACCCTTACCCTAAACCTAACCATAACTAACATAATTGTAACCCTGACACTAAAACCACATTTTGAGTCTCAAAAATGGCTTCAAACTTGTGGGGATCGGGGTTTTGGTCCCCACGAGAATAGTAAACTTCCAATTTTTGGTCCCCACAAAGATGTTAATTGTAAAAAGTAAAGGAAGCAGACAGGGAGGAATAGTCAAGAGACTAAACTGAAGTGTGTTAAGTGTGAATATGAATCACTGATGCAGAAACCCCCCAAAAACAACAACAACAACAAAAACCACTTCTTTATCACAGCATTTCATGGAGACACTGACCATGTCAGTTCAACTATTGGGATTTTAAAAGGTGGGGAACGCACAGGTCAACGGGACCCTGAATGTAATGCAGCTGGAATTCCTCTTGATTATTCTTAATGATCAGAATGACCCCAACTCAAAAGGTAGTGACCCCATTTGTCAGTTATTTAGTGAGTTCACCTCAGAGGTAATGAAAGAACAAGGCGAATTCCTTGTGTAACAATTACACACACTGAGACAACTGTGGACTGTGGCTTGTTTCTTTTAAACTGCATGACCCGTGACTCATTTCACCTTCAAAAAGAAAAAAAAAAAAGGGGTCGCCCTGAAAACCAAAGAAGGCTTTTGAGCTTTCATGTGTTGCTGTGATGAATTACGGCACTGACACACATGCTCGGGCACACAGGATGGATGTAGTTACAGAGTTATCCCACCTTTGATGAAGGAAACACGCAGACGCACGAATCATGACATGCTAGATTCAGTAAAGTGCACCTTTTAAATGAGTAAAATAGGAAAATCTAAAACGGCGCTGTACACACTGAAGGCAAATTTACACAATGGCAGGTAACTTCTAACATACAGTCATCGGTTATACTCTGAGCGTGTTTGAGTTCCTGGCAGCCTCATTCAGAGCGGCACCATGGAGGCGAGAGGCCCAGCTGTCATCATGAGGACAAGAGCCATGCATGTGTGATAGAACGGCTCCCAGTGTAAAAGTTGTTCAGTTTATCCATTATTCAGCACACGGATAGTTACCAGTGGTCGGTGCAGGGCTCAGTTACAGCAGAGCTCTTAGAGAGACTTGGTGGGTATGCGTGTTAATCTGTAAATTATAAACCATAAATCAAGTGTTCTCTATAGTCTGATATGGGCATTTCCAAAGTAAGCAGGGTTTTATTTTAGTACTAGCCATTATTATCTGAGCTGAACTTAACTTCAGCACTGTCAAGAGCAAAAAATAGGTTTATTCTGCAGGGAAGCACACCGCTCAGTTAATCCTACATCCGTCATCACATCTCAGAAGTCAGACTGCTGTCCACAGCTTTCAGCAGACCCTGCAGTACAGTAAGTGTGTAATTTGCTGATCTTCCGCTATGAGCACACACACAGGCTTTGATGTGCTTCCTTGATATTTATCTGGAGGAAAAACAAACACTCCCTGCAAAGATGATGCTATTAGATTGCCAGGGTTTAGTGTGAAACATCTTGAGAATAACCATTAAGTGTGCTCGTGTATTTGCAGGAGAAGACGACAGAAATCAGCGGAGGAAAATTAGACTGTGTGAGCACTGGGTCATGCAGAGGCAAATGAGATCTAAATGGGCAGATTATTAAGTCTTCAAAAAGACAAATCGCGCTGACTGACTGATGAGGAGAAATGAAATTATGTCCTTAGAGAAATGACTTTTTTGATGAAAGAAATCCAGCAGGATTATGTAAAGCCCCTACGCCTAAATAAAAGTGAAATCCAGAGTCCTTCTGCCTGTGTTGCACTCTATCCAGCGCTGATGCAGAGTAAATTATTCAGCAATGTTTTCTTTCACCACTTCACGGGAGCCAAAGAGGTTTGAGGAAGCAGCTGCACTTCTCTATGAAGCACTGCCCTGTAGTTTTTCCTGTCCAGATAAAGACAGACGCTCCTTCTCCCTTGTACATTTGACAGTCGAGCTTGTAGGTCACCACAGTGCTTAGAAAGTTCATTTTCCAAGGATGTATCTGGCACGTCATGCCCAGGAAGAGAGGCCATCTGGTGATCCTAACATGAGGCAGCGGCGCCCTCCAATTTTGACCCACCAGGACATCCGCTTCAGCGAGGCAGCAGGACAAGGGCATGAAGCAACCAGGGCTTTTCAACCACACACAGACACAAGTATATGCACAGTGGATTAAACACTATACATACTGCACACAAACTGCGATGACACCAACAGGACTCGGACTCGTCTGGATATACTCCATGAAACGCCACAATCTGGATCTCAGTAAATAGGCTGTGACTGAAGATCATTTTCACCACTGATTGACTGATGTGTATATGCACACGCACACCAACAGGTGGGTCAATCATAAAGCTTGTTAAATTCAATTATTAAAGTCACTGAACATTTTGCATTTAGCATATTCAAATAAGCTGCACATACTGTTATTCTGCACTCAGTAGATGTATAGTGTAGACGTCTGTTTAACTAAAGATCTGACAATCTGATCAAAGGGAATAGAAAATCATGACGACTGTAGATGAAGTTGTGAGTCCTGCTCCTGTGTGCGTCTTTGTGTAGGGGGAGAAAGAGAAAGGAGAAGCAGGTCAGACGTGATAGAAAAAAAAAAAACAGCCCGATGGAGGTGACTGCACTCTGAACCAACAAAAGGCTCACAGCCTGAGCCTTTCTTCTCCATTTTCAAGAAAACAAAATGTAAATTTACTCAAGCATGCTCCAGATGCATTAAAACAAAAGAGAAGCAAAGAAGCACCTACAATGTCAAAAACAGAGCAATGCAGTACAGGTGGGAGCAAAAAGACAGGCTTCACAGAGAGGATCTCACAAGCTACCTTCGGGGCATGAGCAAGAAGAAAAAACACAGTTTGTAAGCTTGTGTCTCATCTACAACTATTTTCTGTCTCACCTTGGATGACTTCTGGCTGAAGTTAACTTTGCTGAGTATCTTTAATTCACTGTCAGCGCTGTGCATCCAACAAATAAACACATAACAAAGCTGCCAAATCTCAGGCAGACAATAAAACGGAGACATGTGTGACACAACTACATCCCCTGCAACACAAAGACCCGGGCTGCGATTTTTTCTTGCCCCCATTTTACCTCTTCATTTTCAATCTTCAGAGTAGCAATACGAGACTGCAGCTGCTGGAACCTCAGGATAAGCTCCCCGTTCACTGGTGGTTGCACCGAGATCTGACATACCTGGAAAAATAGACATATCACACCATCACTGACCAAGAACCTGGAATTTCAAGCTATCAGCGGAACAAGATCACGTAAGCTCTAAATTCAAACAGGATGTAGGCCTCCAAATTCTGTTTCCAACTGCAAGGCAAACCACCGTGACTTCTCCCAAATGAATGCAGACACCAAAGCAAAAACAGCCAGTAAACAGACACGCTATCAGCAGAGTGCCAGCCAAACAGTAAAATTCTTAACACATGTTGAGCTTCATGACTTCAGGGGAAGTAATAACACATGATTTGTTAATTTCAGTACCCCATAAAACCCGATCCAGCAGCCCATACGCAATAAAAAGCTGCACCTAAGCCACTGAATATCTGACCTTGTTAAGGCTGAGATATTTTCATTTTTCAAAATTTCAAAGGTATTCAGTGTATTTGCACCACTTGTTAGATATAATCCAACTGCACCACGTACTTCGTCTCCCATGTGAGGCTGGAACTCAAACTTTGCTGGTGGACAGAAGGCCGTAGGGTACATCTCCATGAACCTCTGTCGGTCACTGCGTGGATCTAAACTGTCCACTGCATTTTCGATGATGTCAAGACCCTCGTGGCGCGACGTCTCCAAGTTGTATTCAGCAGACAGGTAAGTGCGCAGGGCACGATTCAGACTGGCATGGTAACCCAAATCACAGCACTGGATGGAAAAAAAAGAAAAATGAAGGCAGATTAGTAAATGGATTTTCCTAATTATGGTTAATTATTATGGAGTTTAGACTTTAGCTTTAATTTTTGGGGGTTAAACAAAATCATTCTGTTATTATTATTCATCAACTTTACTTTTTTTGGTTGAGTGTAACTGAGTAATTCACCCAAAGACTATTGTTACTTAGCCATGTTGGTTATTTCTTCACAAGCTAAGCAGATAAAGAGGCTTGTAGTTGATTCCAAGTGTGACAAATGCATTTCAGAGTGGTTTCGATAAATCCAAACCATGATGCAAAGGAGCACTCGATGAAAGTGAAAAAAGCCGCCCTTAGCGATAGCAGCAACAGCAGGATAGCAAACCAATGACAAGAACAGGAAGTAGATTATTTGCACAGACCTGTTCTGTAATGAGAGGATCACTTTCCACACCCCCGCAAAACAAAATTACTTATTTTTATTTATTTATAGCAGTTAGTTTGTAAACACAAAAGCAAAGAAACAACAACAACAAAAAAATCACTGGCACAATAAAAAAAAAAAAAAACCTTTTGTTAAACGTGAAGACCAACTGTCAATTTTTATATATAGAAATATAAATGACCAATAAATGGCTCCATTTTATGGTTACAAAAAGACTAAATGACATCACTTTCTGAGCCAAAAGTATTGCCTCTGTGTTGCACAACTGGAGCGATGCCTCCGGGATCTGATTTGCCAAGGTCACTCCTAACAACAGCGCCCACCTACAGTCACACGCAGAGAAACACAAAATGGCCCGAACAACTGTCAAACACGATGCTACAACCAGCCTGCGTGTACACTTTGTTTTTCACTATAAAAAGTCTCTTCATCAATAAACAAATGTGTGTGAGCCTGCACATAAAGCTCACGCAGAGAGCATCTCTCACTCAGTCACGCACACACGCACACACATACACACACGCGCACACACACACGAGCGCGCCCTGGTGAGATGTGAAGGCTTCTGAGCAGAGCAGGGAGAGGGGTAATTTCAGCACACAGCATGCCGCTGAATAGAGGTTGCATTTCTCTCTCTCTCTCTCTCGTCTCTCCTTCAGTCCTGTCTGGAATATAAAAACCCAAACACTTGCCAAAATCCCAGCCGTCTCCTGTTTCCTTAGAAACGCGACAGAAAGTGGCGCAGTAAGTTTATCTCTCTCCGAAAAAAAAGAAATGACCCAGGTGAGCCATAACATACTGTGAATAAGTCATATATGTCTGCGTTGTATTAAAAAAAACAACACAAAACAAAGAAAAACAACATGATCAGCTTACGTAACAATCATCTTTAATATAAAAAAAAGAAGCCAGTTCAGGGCCACTCCCTCTTTTATTCAACCAAACATGTGAGAAATAACAGTTACGTAATGTATAACTAAATATTATACATAGGATTTCAATAATGACAGAGTATGGTAGGAGGAAAGAATAGCTTTCATCACCAAAGTTAATAAAGCTGCTTTAATTTGGTGCTGCACTATAATTTCCATCCCACAGTCTGGTGTCCAGAAGTCTCTTATATTAAGCACAGCTGCTAAAGTCGTCAGTCTTTCTTCTGAAGGTCAGAGAAAAAGCCCCTGAGCAGTAATTGGTCTTCTGCACAAGAAGCTCAAACAAATATGAGAAAATCTTTTTGGGATTGGGGGGTGCGGGTCTATAAAAAGGGGTGAAGCAGCGATTAGGGTTTGGTAATCTTCTCTATAGCCGCCTGGTATCATTAAATAACCTATCCGCACCAGTCACGTATTGTGACACAGACACTAAAGCGGACGTAGTGTGCTACTGTTACTGTGGTGAAGCACACTTATTATCAACTTAACAACAACAACAACACTGATTTGGTGTGTATTCCTGACATTGTTTATCAGGACAAATAAAAGTATCGATGCACACATTGATTGTTTGGACAACAAATCAATACGTTAAATGCCATTTTGGCAGTTTAATCTGCATCAGCCAAAGAAAATTTCAGGAGGCCAAACATGAATGCAGAGACATCTGCAGTGCAGGAATACTTTTGATTAATTGCGTATAGACATTTAATTGCTACATTTTCCATATAAAGGAAAATACATTATCATTATATGTACCAACCAGTATCCATCTCCTAATATCTGCATTGGAAAGTAAAAAAAACCCCCAAAACAGAGCATATTTTGGGCCACCACTTGAAAAGCGTGAATTCTGATGATTAATATTTTCCTCAGTCTCACTTGAGGCAAAAAAAGTCTGTGAAGGAGAAGAAGGAGCTGGCTCACAACACGACCGACAAACTCCCGCGGTTTCATACTTACATCAATTAAGTCGGACAAGTCGTGGATGTAGTATTTGTAAACGGACGAGTTCGACGCTTCCAGCGTCAGCAGGTACTCGTTCCGTGCTTTGATCGACTTCAGCTTGTTCTCCGAGTACTTGGCTTGACGCTGATGAGAGAATTAGAAGCAAGAATGAGAAACAGACGACAACAGAGCGAGCGAGACAGGGTGAATTTAATGAGTGAAGATTTGCCTTTTGACAAGCGATTATGCTTTCATGTCTCCGCACGCACCGCGAGTCACAGTGCTGGGACTAGATTACTGTCAAAACAAAACATCTTAGGCAACGTCAGAGGAGAAATAAGTTAAATTCTGCTATAAATAGCATAAAAAGGAACAAGTATGGACCCCCCCCCAACTAAAACCAGGCTGTGGCCTTTGTTTCAACTTGGACAGTTTTTAACTTGCACTTCCTCTACAGCAGACAAGCACGAGGCTGTTAGTCAACACGTGCTGACCACTGCACCAGGCTCTGATTCACACTCCACATCACCCATATTTTAAGACTTCCCAAAAGCATTCCTGGAAAACTTGTCGTATAAATAAAATCTATTCCCTGGACTTTAAGCATTTGTCACAGAGATGTAACAGACAGTAAGAAAACAAAGCTCTCCTGATATTTTTCTAGGTGACCCCAGAAAAATGCGCTACAGCCCAAACTATGTAGGTTTTTGAATGGATATGTAAATGTGCAGATGTGATAACTTTTTCAATACTGAACAGTTATTTTTTGTCTTTTGACCAACGACGTAACTACTGGCTTTTACTTTACAACGCATTAATGAATCCAAACACCTGGAATCTTACCTTCTCTTTCATCTTCTCTATTTTCTTCACAGAGCTGCGCCTCTGGTATTTTTCCTCCATTCGAATGCTGAAGACAGGATCGCCCCTGCCAATCTGCTTTTCTTCTTGCTTCTCAGCCTCCTTCAGCTTGCTCTCAGCGCTGATGCTCTCTGAGTGGTACATGTGATACGTCTTCATCACCTGGACAGAAAGGAAAAGGCATTATTTTATTTCAAGACCAGAAAAAACAAAATGGTCAACAGCCTGTGGGTGTTGGGTTAGTTCCTGTGGGGTGAAAGGTCAGAATAATCCATCTTTGTAATCGTGACCTAACCCACAAATAAGGCTTCCATCTTCTGACTCACTCATTCATCACCTATCGATTCAGCTCGTGTCAAAGCACTCATCTCTCACAGTTCTTCTTATGCTAAACCACAAATCAGCTACTTCCTAAAGCCTGAATCATCCACCTCGAATAAGGAGTCATGGTTCCTCACACTACTCCATGGATCCATTAGGCAGTGACTCAGCTGCAAGTAGCAGGTTAACTACAAAATACAAATAATGAACTTCACAAGAGAGCTGGGAGAAGATAAAAGTCTTATTAGCATGGATGATAAACAGACATTGGGCTCATAGGAAAATAATGATGACTCACTGAAATGGTAAGAGGAAAACTGAAACTAATTCATGATGTCATTGTGAAATCTAAAAGTAGAATAGGCCACTCAACCCCACAGATCCATGAAGACATTAGAGAAGCAGTTGGAGGAAGGAGAACTGGAGAAGAAACAAAACAGGTGAAAATGAAGAGGAGAGGAAATGAGATCTGAGCTGATGGTTCGTGGCGCTTGGCCAAAACTACTGAACTGAGTCGAAGGGCAAAAATTATATCCAAACGTCCAAGGCAGCAATATAGAGCATAGAGTGGTTTAACCCGGAATGAACCGACTCCGGCAAATTACAGCTCCACAACCTGTGTATGAAATACATTTGTCTGCACAAAACCTCAGCTTCAGTACAAACAGAGACTCACCCATTCAAAATCTAAACATTTTCCCCCAGTGTGAGTTATTTCTGTACGAGTGGAACAACAGAGCAAAGCCTGGTTTGTCTGGAGCCCTTGGTCTTTGGTGGGGTTTGGCGTAACTGGAACCGGTTTAGAGATGGGTGGCTGACCTTGGTCCGTGTACTCCTCACTTACTGGTCTGGAGTCTGCCACTGCTGTGTTTACTTTACCGCTTTTTTTAGAGGGACACATTTAGACATGGACGAGACCTGTTATTTCAGTGGCGGTGGCCGACATTGGGACTGCGGCTGTCTGATGCAACAGCTACCCTGTGTGCGCGCGCACGCTCACGTGTGTCCTCCCACTGGGGTTAAAGCAGGCCAGATCTACAGCGTGGACTGCGGTGATAGTGACACACATTAAGCTCTAGAGTAACACGCTGTTGTGTTTGGAGGCGCAAAGCCTGATCTGCCGCCTTAACACACGGGGACGTGCAACCAGCTTCAGTCCTCCGTGGGAGGTAACTGGAGACGCTATAAGCAAACTGAACTGCTCCTTCAGTCCATGTCCTGGGAAGGCAGAACAACTGATTTGACTAGTTGCTGCATCACCGTACATGCCAGGTGACACTGCGTCAGGAAAAAGAGCTAACAACACAAAACCACACACATGAACAGTATTACTGAATTCCATTTCATAAGTTTCAAACGTCAGGTTTGTTATCATTTTTGAAATGCTACTCCCGCTACAGCTTTATTGACACTATACATATGGTACAGTTCATGAGCTACACAATATTTAATAAATATCAAACCTTAATTTGATCCTTTCATTTGACTTTTTAAAGGATTTGCTGGAGTTTGCATATCCATGGCTTCTACGAGTAATTAAATATAATGGGCTAGCAGAGCTGATAACGAAGTTGAGGCAGAGTAACCAGCAGGGTCGAGGTACACAGAGACAGCTAGTTACAGAGGCAGCTAACGTACATATACAGTGCAACCTGCAAGCTTGTAGTCTTGGGCACATATAGCGTAATTACAATGGTTGTCATTTTGACTGCAGACTTTTGTTGCGTGTAATGCAACCTGGGCTTTTCCCAGGTTTTCAGTCTGTCTCACTGTCAGCTACTGAAAGAAATAAAGAATGATATGGAGCGAGTTGCTATTTGGCTCAGACCTCCCAGTGTGACTTTGCATGAGTTGTTTTCAAGAGCCAAAAAAAAAAAAACCCCCAGCCGATGAAAACCATTAGAAACAGAATATGAACCGTAGTGAGTCAAGCAAACATGGAGATGAAACTTTGTAGCCTTGAATGGTTGAGCCATGAGAGTAAAGTGGACAGTTTTATGCTTTTGTGGTGCAAAGAAATGCGACTTTTCCTGTACTTTGTTTGCAATACATTCGCTTGAATGTTTCATTTAGAATACGTCAGATATCTTCCAGCTTCAGGGTTAAAGACATCAAGCTGTTACACACAGTGAGAAATTACTGAGCTCAATGCTGTAAACTAGTGTCAACCACAGCCAACATGAATGTATTTCAGTGCATTAGTGAAAAATGGCAGTCATTACTACTTACTGTGTATAGCTCATTGAGGACTTTCATCAAGTCTTCCTGGAGCTGAAAGGCGATTTCTTTGCTCTGTAAAAGAAATACAAAAAGGAAAAACAATAAGAGCAATGCAAAGAAATCACCATGATCACACAAGAACTGCACGTTGTATCAGGTAGTTCCCCTTTAAAGACAACACACTCTAAGCACTGTGGGAACAACCATTAATAAACTGCAGCTTCACAAATCTTCTTCACACTGTTCGTTCTATATCAAATTTAATACATGTGACCAGACACGGAGGTGAAACCATTCTCTACTGTTAATGCTGCGCATACAAACCAGATGAGTGCATTTGTAATATTGTGTCAAATACAGGCGTGTGTGTGTGAAAGTGGTGCCGGTGTCATGCTAGCTTTTCCACTTAAACCATCGAACACCGCTAGAGTTTCACCGGCCACATGCTCAACACATTATCTGGCCTCTACGCCCGAATGTAAAAGATTTCTTCCAAATATGTTAACTCAATCAGCCGCGCCACAAGGCTGACTCAGTAATGCTATCACACACACGCCCACATTAATGCATCTCATGGTGGTGGGATACAGTTTAACAGTGATGGTGTGATGGATTTAGAGAGGCCTTTACTATTAATTTAACAGTGAAGCTTCCATATTTCTTTCACACTGACTCATATACTGTATCAGGTGTTTATGAGATTATGAGTCATGACAATGAATTTTTGATCTCTCCACTATAGCGTTGCCACCTGGATGATGTTACAACCTCGGCCTGTGCACCAGGTCTATATCTAACCCAATTATCCTCAGACAAAACTCATTGTGGGAGCCACTCACAGCGATATGATGGACAAGCTTTCTGAGTGGGTGTCAAGACGCCTCCCGTAGTTAGACAAGAGTGGGGATTTATTTTCTGATAAAGATGTAGAGGGCATTGTAGTCTTTTTTTAAGAGCCATAACGGTGAAATAAACACTAAATCTAATATAAAAGGTGGATTTTGGAGTCTTTAACACACAGTAGCTCAATGTTTTTAGGAGTGAGGGCAAATTTGGTGCGAGTACACGAGCAACAAGATGCACATTCCTGCTGCTGGCTTCAGACTGTTGCATTGGCAACAGCTGTTGCCAAGCAAAGTAGTTATGTAGCTAAACCTGTTTGGATGCGCAGAAAACAAACAAACAAACAAACAAACAAAAAAAATAATCTTAAAAGCTGTTTTTATATTTTACTGAATAAGAAATTGAAAGTAGTCAATCTGCCAGTTTTAGCCACAGGATACAGTTCATAAAGAGAGAAGCTGAAGCAAACACTGCAGCAAAGTTAATTGGATGCATTCATTTTTTACATTGCAATATATTGTGCCGTAGTTATTTATTACTCGTGACACCAGACGTCGTTAAACGCATCACTGATCCAAGTGCGTTCTCAGATATGATCACGCTTGCACAAAACACCACCAGTTTTTGGCTATAACTGAACGGCGCATATGCAACAGACCTGAACCGTGCCCAGACCGCGAGTACTTGCACACAGATTTTCACAGTCTGTCACTCGTCCTTCACGTTGCACACAGGTAAAGCTGTACAGTGTCCGAGCACGTTAACAGACAGCAAAGAGGATTACACTCTCAGTCACTGGCTGCTAGGCTGGTATCTGAAATTACAGAGTCACGCTAGGCGACCTGACTGATCTGCAACACCTACCTAACCGCCACCTGGTCGGTCATTTCCCTGATTTGTAGCTCTTTAGTTAATCAAGAGCTACGTCCCCTAAGCTCAGATAACCAGAACACAGGAGAACAAACTCAGCAAGAGGTAACCTCAGGCATGTTTGACACTTGAGTGTAGATAAGGAAGTTACTAAGCAGTCTTACGTTTTTTTGGTGAATTACACGATCACCTGGTCCTTGGGTTTATCAATACTTAGTAAACTGCCTCTTAAATGTAAATTCACAAGATTGTAAAGACACAGACCTTCCCCTGTGGGAAAATCCATTAGCAAGCATCAGTTCCATGGACAGGACCTTTGACTATCTGTCAGATCTAACACACATCAGTTCTTCCCCATTGAGGAGGCTGGGAAGTGATCCAGAGCTCAATGAAAAGCCTTCTCAGAGATCACAAGATGTGCAAGAAAGAATGTGTGTACACGTGTGTGTGTGTGTGTGTGTGTGTGTGTGTGTGTGTGTGTGTGTGTGTGTGCGCGCGCGTGTACACGTGTGTGTATGTGTTGGATGTG
>VOQK01017769.1:3387-14627 GCA_015052645.1 Benitochromis conjunctus
GGGAGGGGGGCCAGGGGGGGGGGGGTGGGGGGGAGGGGGGGGGGGGGGGGCGGGGGGCGGCCACAGGACTGACAACTGACACAAAGTCAGGTGTTGGGCCATAGTGTGCCTGTGGGCATAGTGTGAGTGTGAGCTTGACATGCAAACACCAGGCAGAGATTTTACCCATCAAACTGACCACAGCTTCTCAGGTGAGTGCGAGGAATGCTTTGTTTGCTTCTGTGTATGTCGTGCTGAGAAACTTTGTAGAAAACCTCCATAAGCATTTATCTGAGTAAAAGAGGCTTTTTACGGGGCCTATACAATAAATATGTGTATTTGTACTTTTCTGAAGTCTATACCTTTTGTGTCATACGTGGAATTTGTGGATATGTCGCACACGCTTCAGGCAGTTCTGCGTTCTTGGAATTGACAGGAAAATAATGGTGGTGACTCAGCAATATTGTGGACTGGAGCTCAGGGTTAAACACTCATTTCTCTATGAGGCTTGCTGCGCGGCTCTGTGATAGATGATGTGAACGGTTAAATGTCTTTATGGTATTCTTTTAAGACTCAGTAATGACACACGGTGAGAAAACTTGTAAGAGCCCCGTGCAAAGCATAAGAGTGTCACAATAAGTTCACCTGTTTTCCTCATCATTTTGTATGATCTTCATGTCAGTCGTCTCATAGCACCGTGGTGTTGCTGGAAAAACATTCAGAGATATTTTATGACAGCAACAATCACCATTTTATCCATTGCATCTTACAAATCACAACTTTTCGTTCAAAACTTACTTTGCTATTTACATGCACAAGGACATTTCAGCCATTTTTCATGCGTTTGGTCTGTTTACTTACCTTCTGAGACTATTATATGTTATATTTGAAATCACAGCAGGTTTATTGTCATGGTACACTGATCCTCAAAACCAAAGATTGGGAATCAATCTAAGACAAATGTAAAAACAGCTCCCCAAGTGAGTAAGTACATGTCAGTGGTAGTAAATGAGCTGAAGCAGTCATGTTTTAGCATAATATTCAGCAAAGATAAAGACAGTGGAAAATCAGCAGCAATATATTTGTAACAATTAAGTCACAAAGTCAGAGAAACAGTGTCGACAAAACAGGAGTTTTTTTTTTATTTTATTTAAAAGCAGTAGTAGTAAACTTTTAAGATGATCTCAAGCAGCAGCAGCATTCCTACTCAAACTGATCCTGTGAATTATTAGACATTTAGCAGAATGATCTCACAGATTGAACGTCCATGCAACGTGACCCTTGATGTAATACGGCTATTTTAAAGTCAGAGAACTTATGATAAAATTGTGGGTGAGAAATAAGAGAAGTTATAAAAAGGTTTAGTTTTTCTGTCTTGTTAACGCCTCTGGATTCATGCCGTAATATCGTTGTACTGGGTTTACAACATTTTGTTGAAGTGATTTGCGTTGCTGTCGTGTAAGTTTGGCAATACTCTGTTTGACAAAGACTTTTTTTTTTAGCTTTTTCAATCTTTTGTTTCGCTGTCTAACAAGCAAACAGATTCAAATAATTGTGTCTAAAATCTCCGGGAACTTTAATCAGTTAGAGAAATATCTCATATCTTTGTTGAAATTAGCCTGTAATCTCTGCATACGCTGCTTAAAATCTGACTACCCAATTGAGTGTGTTGATACATCATCAATCAGTGCATTATTGCCTGTCGGGTTATATAACTGCTGAAGTGAGGTGTGTGTGTGTGTGTGTGTGTGCATGTGAGAGAATGACTGTGATAGATTTGGACTTTGCTTAGTTGCCATAAATGAAAGGAGTGCCTCAAGATACCATGCTATGTTTTTGTTGTCCATCACACGTGCTGAAAGTCTTGTTTGACTTTCCGTAGATGATATACTTCTGCGCAAAGCCACAGAGACAAAGTTCAGCCTCTTAAAAACACCTCTGCATACAGAATTGCCTTAGTTCTTGAAAATCTGTGTTAATTTCAAATCTATGATGAGAGAGTTGCCGCTCCTCTGTGCAGCGGTTTTAAAATGTTACAAAACCTCGCTGTGAGCCAAGCATAATCAGTGCATGAAAGGAAGGAAGACAGTGTGCGCATTTGTGTGTGCAATAAAATCCAGATAAAAGAGAATGACACGTTCCTATCCAGCCCACAGATAATTAACCACTTTTGTTTCTACTCCACCAACACTTTGGTTTGTTTACTATATATCAGATTAACTTATTCTTATTGTGTTTTTCAAAAGCCCATGTTTGATTTACGTTTATCTGACGACATGCGTATTTGACGCAGTTTAGCCTTAAGGTCATGTATTTGTTTTTTCAATTGGGTGTAATTATTAACTTCAAGGCCAATCATTTCACCATTTACTGTATGTTTAAAGCAACGTTTTGGCTGCAGAATTCTATTGACAACATGAAATATGGGACACAAGCAGGTTATTTACGAATGAAAAATTCAGCTTTACTAGTTTATGTCTGGATGTCCCTTTCTTTAAACCAGTGTCCCCCTCCTCTTTACTGTAAAATCTGTGTCTTCATTGATTTATATACTGATTTTATTTGTGTTGATGAGCATTATGATTTATTTGATTTTTAGCCCACTTTTTTGCTGGGTCGTATGTTTGCATTATTGTATATTTAGAGCTGATCAACATCAACTGTATATCTGGGAAATGTAAAAACTTGCCTCTGCTTAACATTTCACCATTTCTTAGACTGAATCAGAAGATTGAGTCTGAAGTTTAGCATGCTGAATGTGTTAGATGTGGGGTTTTTTAAATAATGCAAATTGAGTCTACTGAACCTTTGGCAAAATAAACTTTTTGCAGCCACAGCACCTGTTCACATAATCACTCTCACAATGATTCCTAAATCACAACAACACCTGCTACCTGAGAAGTGACTCATGTTTCTCATTTCTTTACATGCTGTCCTAAATACATCTGTGTTTGTGTGAGAAGGGAACATGCATTAGTTGCCAAGTGTAAACATGATGCTTCTCAGGTAATTCTCTTCTGATGGCTGCTTTAAGTTGCTGCCTCAGTTTTAGACTGTGAACATGAGAAATCACGTTTTCTTGGGACTTGTATTAGAACCCTAATAAAGGCCCTAATTTTATTAGGGATCTGTCAACCTATCCAACTTTTACCATCAATTGTTTACTATTGTTATTGTCATGGATTAAGCTAGTGATTGTTATTAGTTTGGGTTCTCTGCAAAATGTTTGCCATTTTACCCTGAATATTGAGAAATTATTCATTGATCATTAAACTTACCCCAGCTCAATCGTCTGTTATCAACTCTCACATGCTTGAAAACAAAGAGACGATATGTCTGGAACACAGTGGTTTTATTTGACATACGTCATAGACATAGCGAACCAGTTAACTATTGTGTTGCAATAATCGTAGAGCCTTTTAAAAAAAGTACTTTTTGGCGAATTGATACAGAAGTACAATTTTACCCAGATTTCCTAAAGTTTGGAGTAACTTCCTGGTTCAACTTTGATCACACTCATACTGGATGTAGCTAGTTTATTTGTAAAGTCCCTATTTGAAGCTTCGAGATAAGCATTTTCACAGCTGCCATCTTGGTATTTTGAAACCGGATACAATGAGAGCTGGTTCTGACCACATGCTTTTTGTCTAATGACTTTCGAGTCTAAGTTATTAGACAGTGAGCGTTCCGCATATATTCCTCCATCCATCCATTCGCTTCCACTTTTTCTTTTCCTGATGGTGGAATTGAACTCAGGACCTTCTTGCTGTGAGGCAACAGTGCTAACCACCATGCCACCGTGCTGCATATATTCCTTATTTCTGAAATAGCATGGTCAAAATTATAAAATTTTTATAAAATATTTTTATGTAATATTTACATTAAATACAATGAGTTCTTGAGTCTGTAAACTAAGCAGAAAAATGTTTCCAGAGGTCAAGTTTATAAGTCGTTTTCCCATAGGCTTCAACCACAAGTATCCCCCCCTGGTGGCCTTATTGTTGAGTGCAAGTTAAAGGCATGTGCGCATTGGCTTCACTTTTCAGACCCCAAAAGCTACATCCATCTTTTATATTGTCTATGCTCATGCTTGGATTGGAATAATGTTTATCACTTTTGAAATGACACTGTTCAGCTAATCTGTTGGCTGCATGATACTTTGAATGTTCACCCCAAAAAGTTGATTCCGATTTTTCGAATTTCCTTACCTGGATGATTGAACATGTCTTAAGACATCTGAATGTTCACGTTTGATATCCTTTCTGACTTTTTTTGTAATGGTACAATTGTATTGTTACAGGTTCAAGAACTAGAAATGCTCTTGAGAATACAAAACTCAAGACTAAGTAATACAGACCTAAAACTCAAAAATCTCTTAACAGAATGAAAAACAAGATGATAAACTCAAAAACTGCACCAAAGACCCAGGACCATGACAGAATCCTCCTTTATCGGTCCAACGAAAAGGGTATTATTGAAGAAAATAAGCTGGTGCTGTAACATTAGGAGCTCTTCCCATTATGGTGCAAAAATAGTTCCAGATTCAAAGTTGCGAACATGAACCTGGCAATCTGTTGACTAGCCCTTCTAGATGTTTTAGTGGTGAAAACAAGACAACAGATGATCTGAGTGAAACTTTGACATTACTAACACCATGTTCTAACCTCCTGAGCCAGAACAGTCCGTACAGACCTCAGACTTACATTGCATTTAGCCAACATTGTTGAGACACTAATCCTGCATCTCGAGCCAAAAATAGTTATTGTCGGACACAAAAAACTGCGACATGAGGCTGAGGTTGGAGGGGGATTTTCTTTCCACTCAATCCAGATTCATAATATGGTCCACTGTCTAATTTCTCATAATTAATTCTAATAATTTCTCTGAAATGTTATTTTACCTGAAATTTCATGTCATATTTACCTGCAAGTACTTTGCAGTAGATACACTAGAATAAGGCAGTGATAATTCTTCTTTTCTTTTCCTCGCAGAGAACTTTTAAATAAATGAAAGGATTTCAACATATACATAATTTACAGACAACCATATATACATTTACATTTATAGTTCATACAGTGAGTCCATCCAATGGCAGCAGCACTTGGCACAGATTTAGGCCAGACTTAGCTAACAAGCAGGACTTTGCTCACACAAATGCATTTTGACAAACTTTCCAAAGAATTAATCAGGAGAGTGTAATTTCAGGTAAAATACAAGGAAATTCTGCAGCAATTAGAGCTTTAGTCAGCGACTGCAATGTAAACCGTTACCGAAATGTTAGATAAGAACATTACTATGAAAATGGTAAAACAACTTAATTATGAAACGCAGCAAAACGATACTGACTTTAGTAGAATAATGCATTATACTGTCTCACAAGAGTATAATTTGCATGTAGATATACCTCGTCAGAATTCTCCTTCCTAATTTAGCTTTCTTATAACTGATGACCTGGACCTACCCAGGGAAAAGACCCATCCTCAGATTTACCTCTTCATCCTGTCAGACAAAAAAAGTTAAATTCATGACTTGAAAACAACTGGAACAAACTGAACCTGGAGCTTCTGAGGCCTCGTGGGAGTCTGACACAATCAGTCCCAAAGACACAAAACACGCATGTCCAGTCACACAGTTACACACATATACTGTCATACACACGCAAGAAGGATTTTCTTGCCAATGCACTTTAACACAGAAATGATTCAACAGACTGTAGGGATATCTAGTAACCTCTGTCCTAATTTCCCTTTTAAAAAGATGTGGGAGCAAAAAGCATCTCATCAGGTCAAAATCTGGTCTCTATTGGGAACTTGAGACTGACTCATACTTGATGTGCACCGGTTGCTTCTTGGGTTTACTGGATATGGCATTGCTTAATGCCATATCCAGTTCAGATTCTTCTCTAAATGATCTGGTTGATTTCTGCAATCCACCCCCTCAATTTAAAATTGGCTAATCATAATCGAATGCCAAATAACCTAAAAATAAAACAGGAACAACAACTGCCAGTATCTTGCGTCTTTGGATGGAATTTTTTTTCACCTCTTCGAGAAGGGGTGAAAAAGTTTCCATCTGAATTTATTTGTCATGCTTGCCAACCAATTTTGTCATTAATCCCTGTGAATATCTTTAGTGTTGGGTAAGCTCTCGTCTATCTCAGCTGCCACAGTGCAAGAGGAGGGGTGCACCCAGCACGGGTTACCAGTGAAAGCCATCACTGCCAGATATTTATTGTACTTAGATCTGGCTAATAGTTTAAACTGTTAAAAAAAAAGGATAAACAACCTTTAATTTTTACAGGTGACTCAAGTCTAAAGCTTTATGGCCTTGACTTTCAGATATTCCATGTTTGAATGTAAATGTCCACTTGTTATTTGCACTTACATGTGTTTGGCTGCTTAGCGTTCATGGTGAAATGCTTTCAAGTAGCATGAAAACATAAAGCTGCCAAAAACATAACAGCATGCCAAGGACTGGACACTGTTTCATCCAGTCTTACACTCCTGTTCATGAAAATACATTTTATAAAAAAGTGCCACCAGTCCAGCGTGTGGTTGAGAGCACACGCTTCCTGAGCCAACTCTGACCTTCTTCTTATACGTCCTTTAACCCTCACAGAAATTTTGTGATGTTTCTTTCTGCATACACCTTTCCTGGCACTCATATTTACAGTGCGTTCTTTGAATGAGATTCACGTCATGTGTCGGTTTGTTATTGTCCGGTTAAGTGCAGTTGACGGGAGCACACTCCCGTCTTTTCCTCTCCGCTTCGAGGAACAGGGCATGACCCTTCCCACATTGCACCTCTCCCCTTTCCTACCATATCACCCTGCTTCTCACTCCCTGTGTTTATCAACACACAAGTTTAGCAATAAATCATTGCTTGTACCTATTCTCACATGACTTTCACAGCTGGGATCACAAGCATATAAAGTGATGATTAACGTACGTGATCATCATATAGGTACAAGTGTCATAGCATGAAGCAGTGATCTCACTGCCTTTGTTTTTCAGATTATCCTCATTGTTCTTGTTCTTGCTCCATCCTTTTGTTTTTTTTAAACTGTTTCATGTTTTCAGTGCTAGATGTCTGAAACACGTGTCTGGACTGTGCAACAAAGATAGGTAAAGTTTGACTTTGTTCTCTTGTCATAAAGGAAAGGAGTGCCCAGGACTGTGCTCCGTTTATGCTGTGCACACATGTCCTTACATACATGTCTTACAGTGTGACACCAGTGCTCACACAGGTAGTATTTGCAAGTGGATGTGTAAAAGCCCATGTCTGTATGACCATGACAGCATGCAACCACTCCTTCCTGTTAACCACTAAGGAAGATCTTCAGGCTCAAGGGACTCATCAACCATTAACTCATAACTATTTAAAGGAACTGGGTGAAAGTTCATGTCCTCAAATTATTGTGAAAACTCATGATTCTAAAAACAGTCGAATAGATGCAGACACATACATAAAAAGCGTTACAAGCTAAAAAAATTATTTTGTGTCCATTTACATTATAAATATCAGTCATCCATCCAACTTAGTGTCATGGAGTCTGTGCCGGCTAATAGTGGGAAGGTATACTCTGGATAGGTTGCTAGTCTGTTGGAGGACTCACACAGAGAGAAAGACTGTATCTTGAGGGAAAATCCATGCAGGGACAGGGAGGATGTGCAAACTACACACAAAAAAAAGGCCCAAGCCAGCCAGGAGATTAGAACCAAGAACCTTCTCGCTGTGGCATGTCAGTGCTAACCACTGCACCACTGTGTTGCCACCAGTGGCTTGATATGTATTGTGATAAAGAAGGCAAATGAATGTTCCTTTGTTTAATTTTTTTTTTTAAATACAACAATATCTGATTGACAGCTTATTTGATTATGAAATCCAAAACACTTCCTCCTCATAAAAAAAAACTAGTATTACCAGATAGCCCCCCCACCCCCTTAAAAAATGAGCTTGCAAAAATGTATTTGTCACATGTAAATTCTGACTTATGTGTTGTGTGATGATCTCTGCCTTGAGATGCCAGTATTATAACTCAGTAGTGTGCTTTATTTAATGAGTTGAGTAGATCAGTAGAATAAAATATGGTCTTCAGAGCAAGAGTTGGTGAGTTTAGGTTGCCCTCTTCTCACTCAAACAGTTCTCGCTCTTTCAGCAAGCGAGAACCTTTTTGTTTGTTTCGTTGCATGCAAACTTACCCTTGCAAGAAAATCCGAGAAGGGCATCCAGGAGATGTTTTAGAAGGATCTTGAGCCCATGGCAAGGAAACACTGCAGACATCGCACAACTTTTGCAACAACTTTTTTCAACCGAGGCGATGCCAAGAAAGAGCAGTCAGCCAGGACTTCGGTTTCGAAACCTGTGTTGGTCCCTTTGTACATCCTTTCCCATATCTTATTTGTCTTGCATCATATAAGCAGCAAAAAAAAAGCAGCATACTGTGTATGCATCCTTGCGTGCCTCACTATGTTTAATACGATCGATTGTCTCCAGTGCTACAGGATCTGCTTACTGTCCTGGCTACACCGTTATTTGAAGCAATGTAGAACATATTTTGAACATCACTGTGTGTACAGGTGTGTGCGCATGTGTGAGTCTGCCAAGCCATCGCACAGAATAACAGCGACTTTTTCAACGTTAGAGTCATATTAGATGTGGGGTTTTTATGTTTTGTTTTGTTTTTTTACATTTTTACTGGGACCCAGGGCAAGCAAAATATGGTTACTCATTATGCTTGTTGAGTGGATAATAAATAGAATGATGTTTTAAGGATGGCTGATATGATGACTGATCAGTTGATGAGCCTAACCAAATGCGTCTGGTGTTCGCAGGGCGATGTTGTATGACTGTTGTTGCATATGTGAGAAATATTATCATAAAAACCAAATTGCCTGAGAATGGCAAGAAAGAGGTAAACTAGTATTATCTCATTAAAGTATTTTTTCACCTAACCTTATCAGTCTGGAGCTAATAATTAAAAGAGTACTTTAACATTTTTGGTAAAACGGTCTCTTTATTGTTGTTGCAGCTTATGATTGATACAAGTTTTACATTTCTCCAACTAGTGACACATTTGATTTCGTGAGCTTTAGCGGTACTGGTAGGTGTTTTTATTTTTAGACATGGACATCCTTGCTGCTTCTCCATTTCCTGTTTTCATGCTAACGTAAGCTAACTGTCTGCGAGCTCTAGCTCTTGTTTGATCATCTCAGTCAAAAATCACGTCCCCTGAAATGCCAAACTAGTGATTTAGGTTCATGTTGTAACTAGCTATGACGCTAACTCAGGTATTGACCAGTCATTCTCATGTGTGGTTTTCACAGTCTTCGTAGTTTATGGCTAGTGTTCAAGCATGTACTACCCCGCCCTCACTGAGCTAATGCCACATTTGTGCTAGTTACATAATGCAGCTCCAGAATGGTTAGAGAGCTGGGAGCAAGAACGTAAGAGCAAGTATGCATTAATTATGCATTTTTCAGTATAAACACTCAGAATGAACACAGAAATTAAGTATTATGCCACTTTCACTTTTACATATGCAGATATGAAATAGTTCATTTGCATATCGTGCCCTGGTGGGACAGTTGTTCCGACAAATCTGACACATTGTGTTCTAATACGTAGGTAAAAAAGATCATTACCTACTGCAGTTTTTTTTGTCAAATCATTGCCATCTTTGGGCCGTGGTATTTGCTGTAATGCAAGCTGAATCAAAAAATATGCACATCAAACTGAGCCTGTATAAATGTTCTCCACTATGGTAGCCATTATTTTAAGCTAGTACATCTCAATACATCTTGGCTACAAAGACGGGTCTCACATTAAATTCACAGTGAATAGCAGCATGTTCGAATGTTTGATTTCATATATACAGAGATTGGTTAAACCAACTTATATGAGTATCAGCACATACGATATATACAGAAACAAGCATACCATGATGTACAAAGACACGAAACCTAGCTTCTTGATAGATGGAAAAACTGTTGTATGATATGGTCAGTGAGTCATTTTCGACAATTTCCCCCCACGTACCTGAGGTTTCTCAGAGACAGTTTCAAGTTGTACCTGAGGTTTGTACCCTCAAAACTACAGTTCTATGTCTTGTTCGAATTGTTAATCACGATGGTATATCTGCGAATGTGTGGGCAGCCACCTTGTAGTGAGATGTTAGATTAAGACGTGAATGGCCTTGAAATGCCTGCCTCAAAAAAATACGTTATTTCACATGAAAAGCGATATTTACAAGCACAAATGCTGCATTTTAAATCTGCCCAGTGCTTGTAAAATTCACTCTCACCTAACCAGTCTTTTTTTTTTTTTTTACATTTTTTAAAGTATTTTTGCTTTATTTTGTTTTTTAATCTTTATAAGAACTGATTACTTTAGTTCTTAGAAAACATTTGGGTCATTCATTATATTGTTGGAAGGACCGGTTGTTTCCCCTGTGCACACTAACTGTGAAAGTTTCAAACTAAACCACTTCATCTCTCCTCCTACCTCTCCAGCCTTGACCCTCAGGGCCAAAATGACACAACTGTTAATAACTTTGATGTTAATATGCAAGCAGAGACTCTGTCTCTGGATTTTTTTTATTATGTCAATCTCATGTCTTTTCTTTTTTTTTTGATGATATGCTAAATGCCTTTTTGGGGATCATTTTTTTAGGTTAAGTTGCAATTTGTGCGTCCTTGTGGAGTCACATGATGTACAATTGCAGATGGAAGCTGAAAGAAGAAACCACTTCTCTTTTACTTGGCTTTGGAACGTGAGTTTAGTAGAATTTCTCATAATGAGAGGTGAAATTTCAGTTCTGTCTTTAAAATATAATTGAAACATGCAACAGATAAACTGAAGACAAATAGAATCTGTCTATAAACCAATTTGGCGTCATGCAAGAAAAACAGTGTGCTGTAAGGAGCTGGAATAATCTATCAGTGCTGTGTATTTGAGACTGAACTATACAACACATCTGTTGTATTGAGGAGTTTGCTACATTGTTGAAATCTGTTCAGATTACATCTCAACAACAAAAGAGATAGTGAGCGTCTGACCCCAGTTCATGAGGTTAAACAGTGCCACTATTCTTGTAAGAAATCAGATCAAATCAGGGAACTATTATGTTCATGTTAATGTTCTTGGGTTAGAAATTGCATGAGGAGCGAGTGCGTCACCATGGTCACATCGACATTGAGTGACTGAGCGGAGGGAGAGAAGTGCAACCAAAGAGGCATGATGAGCTTGCCTGTCAGTGTGTA
>VOQK01017772.1:2749-13474 GCA_015052645.1 Benitochromis conjunctus
AATTTTTTTTTCATTTAAATTAAAAAAAAAAAAAAAGTACATTTTGTTTGTTTTATTATTTCTTTGTTGTAATAATGATTCTTGGCAATAAATTCTATACTTTTGGAAAGCCTGTTTATTTCCCGTTAAATGGTTCCAAATGTAAGCTTGTATGGTCAAAGCGTGAAGTAGATGCAAAGAACGCTATGTTGATTGCGCCATCGATAAGGTCACAGCTTTGATGTTGTGGGGCCACATCTCCCTCACTGGAAAACAAGGCTTGCCATTATTGGAGGCAATCTGAATACAGAGATATCAAAATAAGGTTCTGCAGCCAGTGGTAATCACATATTACCACAATCTGGGAGACTATCTCCAGAATTTGGAGAGGATGGAAGCTGACTTGCAATAAATACTGGTGGAAGAATGGGATATCAGCCCACAGCAGTGTGAGACCAAGCTGTTAACCAGCATGAGGAGAGGGGTGTCAAGCTGTTGTGTCTCTGCAGGGTTGTTCCACATGCTACTGAGACCCCTGATTGTTAAATGAATAAATTGTTAAATTGCCAACATGTCTTGTTTCTTAAGACTTAAATCATCCAATCAAATAAACCTTTTAACTATTATGGACCTAGGGAATTTTTCAACTTTAGTCCTTTTAGACATCCGTACTGCTTTGATGTTGTAGCTCATATCCATTTAAATCTTATAGAAGCTTTACAGTTAAGCTGGGAGACATATCATCCTGACATACTGCACTCTCAGGTAGAGTCCCTCAGAGGTCCATTCTTGGCCCACTTCTTTTTAAAATTTAAATACCTCCTCTAAAGTCCTTACTGGACTAGGTAGCACTTCATAATAATGCCACACTATTAAGCATTAGTAAGGTATTAGCTAATGCCTTATTTGGCATTTATATGTCATTACTCCTCCTTAATATGTCAGTTATAAATACAGAGATTCCAGCTTCTCTGAAATTGGGGTTGTATTTAAAGAGAATGACTGAATTTCTTTAAATTAAAACAGCACACATCACAATTGTACTAATGGTGACTTAAACAGGGCTTTAACTATAGAAACAATTTGACGCCTTCCACTATAAAGTAGAGTACTGCATCACTACACACACCATCTTCAAGACACAACCCAACAAGTTAACTGTGCATACACTGTGACTGCATCCATAAACAGTGTTTTCACAGACAAAGCATGCGCAGTAGTAACTTAAAACTTACAGTGTGTACAAATGCATCTATATAATTGTTTATATCATGTTTGGCTCGTGGCTCAAAACTTCATTCTCTGGTATTTATAGCCCAATTTAGCACACTGTGTCTTTAAAAAGTTGTACTGTAAAAATGACTTAGACTGCGTTCTTTGGTTAAGAAGAGTCACATAAAGCTGATTTTTTTTTTTTATGAAAAGGGAAAGAAATCATGAGTGGCACACCCCTGTGTATGTTTATTTCAGCATTTGAGTGAGTTTTATTATGAATAAGTTTCAAAATTTGGCACATGGTTTCCTGTGAACAAAACAAAAGTGAGATTTTGTGCTGTAAGTTGTAGATGTGTAAACATGTAATTATTTTTGAAAAATCTGTTTTTCCATATCTTATGATATAGATAGCTTGACGGAAAAGTGTCATGAATACTTCTAAATTCTGACTCTCACTCCACATTCATGCAAAATGAGCTGAAACTGGTGACTAAGCCAATGCAGTCATTGGAAACATGTTTACTGAGGTCACAGAGCCAAGTTCTTGTGTAATTTGGCTCAGATAAGACAAATAAGAAACGTTGTCCCATTACTTTTGGCCACAGTTTGATCTAATGCATGAATGGAAGCATATATGTTAAAATGAATGTAAGACAATGTTTGACTTTCTGTATTCTATACAGAAACGTAACATCTATATTTATTGTTAATGTGTGGTTGTATTCAAACTGTCAATCACTTTGTAACTGTGTGTTTTTAAAAAGTGCTATACACACACACACACATGTGTGTATTCATATCCTTGTGGGGATATCTCATTGACATAATGCTTTCCCTAGCCGCTTACCCTAACCCTAACCATCAAAAATGAATGCCTAACCCTGACCTAACCCTAAACCTAACCATAACCTAATTGTAACCCTGACACTAAAACCACATTGAGTCTCAAAAATGCCTTCAAACTCGTGGGGACCGGGATGAGGGCTGTTGGTCCCCACAAGTATAGTAAACTTCCAATTTTTGGTCCCCACAAAGATGTTAACACACACACAGTCCACACAGTCGACAGTTTGGGCACCTTCTCGTTTTATGGTTTTTCTTTATTTTTACTACTTTCAGATCCATACGGAAGATATCAAATATATGAAGCAACATATCTGGAATTGTGTAGCAATAACTCAAAATATGTTCTAGATTTTATATTTTTCAGAGCAGCCACCTTTTGCTTTGTTGACAGCACTGCAAACCCTTGGCCTTCTCTCACTGAGCTTCATGATGTAGTCACCTGAAAAGGTTTTCACTTCACAGGTGTGCCTTGTCAGGGTTCAGTAGTGGAATTTCTTGCCTTCTTAATGGTGTTGGGACCATCAGTTGTGTTGTGCAGAAGTCAGGTTGGTACACAGCTGACAGCCCTATTTGACAACTGTTAGAATTCATATTATGGCGAGAACCAATCAGCTAAGGAAAGCGAAATAACAGTCCATCATTACTTTAAGAACTGAAGGTCAGTCAGTCAGGAAAAGTGCTAAAACTTTGAATGTGTCTCCAAGTGCAGTAGGAAAAACCATCAAGTGCGAAGACAAAACCGGCTCATGAGGACCGTCCCAGGAAAGGAAGACACAGAGTCACCTCTACTGCTGAAGAGATTTATCCGAGTCACCAGCACCAGATTTGTCAGCACCAGATTTTTGATGGCTCCAGTCTTATTGTTTTATATTTTAACTTTCCTTCGTACATTGTCTTAAAAGTCTGATGGACGATTATAAAGAAATTAAAGTTTTCCCCACATGCAGCTGTGACTCTCCTTTTCAACAATTTTAAGTACACATATATTTGTAAATTGTATTAATATGTACATAGCCTTCTGAAGCTCAGATTCTTTCTATTTCATCTGTACATATTTTGCACAGCTTACATTTCTGTTTTTTTATGTTGTACCCAGTGTAGTTCTTTATAGTTGTTTCTTTTACTTTTAAATGATCATTTATCCTATTTATTCATTTTTAAGTGGATTTTTTCACAGCAATGGAAGAATGTCATTGTACATGGAAACAAATTTCTTTACTCTGCATATGACAATAAAAGTTTGATGCACTAAATTATACGTTTTTTTCTTACGTGACCCTCACCAAAGTTTTGCTTTCTCTTTTTTTTCCTTGCCCCTCCTCTCCTTCCGCCAAAGCAGACACACCTTTCCCTCCGTGGTCCTCCAGCGTTTCTTACCTTCTTGTCGCTGTTTTGAGCCTCGTTGTCTGGCTGTGAACTCTCACCCCAGCTGCTTGGGAAATGTCATACAGGCAGAGGCCCGTGCTGCAGTAGGGGGGCGTAATAGGAGGAAAAAATAACATTTTCACTGCTCTCACTGCATCTTTTTTTATTCGCGTCTCTGAGGTGCAAGTGCCACATCCCCGCTACCAACACCAGCAGCAGCAGCAGCCGCCGATAACTAACCGCAGTCTCAATGCTCACCTCGCATTAGGACTGATATTTAAAAAAAAGAAAGAAAGAAAGAAAAGAAAAAAAAATCCGTGCCAGACATGTGAGTAGCAAACCATCGCTTGTCGCTCTCCACTTACCCGTTGACTGCTGTGCGCTCTCGCTATTGTATCCTTACACCGACGGGAACAGATGGTCATTGAACTGTGTCGTTGTGCTTTTGGTGTCACTGTGCTGTTTCGCGGCTGCACGATCGCGTTTGCGGGGCAGACGGCAGCCTCGCTGGCGGCTTGTTTTGGGGCTCTGCGTCGGCTTGGCTAATTGAGCAACGAGGCTGTGATTTTTCGGCTGTAAATAGCTCAGTGGGAGGGAGACCCATTCATTCAGTGGCCGTGTGATGTAGCTATTAGCTCTTTAGCCCGCTTTCACTCATTTTTTTTCGTTCCGAGGTAGCCGTGGATTTGGTGTGGAGGCAAAACCAGCCTGGTGTTTCCAGTCAGATGCGGAGGCCCAGGTTAGAGCGCACATAATGCGGCTGTGTTGATGTGAAATGTGTTTGTGGCCCCTCTGAGGAGCACAAACTGAGCTGGAACCATAAAGCTGATGCAGATGCGTGCACAGGGAAGCAGGGGATCACGCAGGAGGTCTTGCTATTCGCTTGTGATCTGGGATGTACTTCAGTGCAAGGAACTCCCTGTACTTTTTTGACTGACTGTAGTATTCTTAAGTGTTCTGCGGGGTTTGTTTGGATTATTGCAACGATTCATTGGTGTACTTACTTCCTTTAAACGCCCCCTCCCCCCTTTTTTTCTTTAAATCCCAAACTTCCACACTGGCATTACCAGAGCTTTCTATTTCCTCAATTAAACTCTGCATTTGATTGGATGCTTTGGTACCAGAAAGACTGCATGATGAGTAGAAATATAACTGCAAGATACTTTGTTGTATTCTTAGGCTATAAATTGACTAATTAGGGTATTTGCTCCATTATATATCTAGAAATAACAGATGCTTTGACTACTGACATTCAGCCATTACACCTAAATAGTCATGTTGTTTAATAACCTTAAGAATAAATTGTCCTATTACAGTTTTTAGTCCTCAAAGATTATAAAATAGCTACAGGAATTTCAGAATTTGCTGCTTTTTGTTATTATTTTGGGCATTGAAATTTGTCAACATGTAGTTGAAAGGTGATGGGAAATGCGTGGAGGAGGAGGAGATGACATGCAACAGGTTCAGAGTTTTAAACTCTGGGATGTTCACCATGACCAAACTTAGGCTTTCCATATGGTTGAAGACAAGGTTCCTGCAATGATTTCCAACTCTTCTAAACCTGGATGTCCTTCGTGGTTTCAGGGGGAAGAACATTAATCCTCTTTGGAAGATGTCAGTCCAGCAAACCAACTGGCTTGTGATGCCGATGCCCAGCAGAAGATCCTGGGACTGAGACGTGGATCCCTTTACACTGATGGCCTGGATTGAGTAAGAACAAACATTCAGTGTTCATTTATTTTTATAGGAGCGCTGTGTGTGAGACAGTGTTTGCTTCATCCATGACAGGTTTCAGCTGGCCTGCTGAAGCTATGGGGAGCTGTTGGAGCTGTCTATACAGAGACCCCATCCGAGACAACCATCTCACCAAATTTAAGGTCAGGAAAAAAACTTGTATAGTTTTTGCTTTGTTCTCCTTTCATAACAGCTGTCCTATTTGTGTCCATGTGTCTTTAAGTGGTAGTAAACTGATGTGTCTTCCCGTTGTCTTAACATCGTGCTGTTTCTGCCTCTGCTAGGTCACCAATGTAGACGATGAGGGCAACGAGCTGGGCTCTGGGATCATGGAGCTCACCCAAACTGAGCTTATTCTTCACACACGTAAGAGGGACGCCATCCGGTGGCCGTATCTCTGCCTGCGACGGTACGGCTATGACTCCAACCTATTTTCTTTTGAGAGCGGCCGCCGCTGTCAGACCGGACAGGGTGAGTAACATTTTCTTCTTCTTTACACGCCTGTAGAGTCGCTGTGGGGGTTGTTTTTTTGTTTTTTTTTAGTATGCAACAACAATTTATGTCAAAAAACAAAAGTACCGTGAAGTCTTTAAACTTTTTGTACTAACCTAGTACAAAAAGTCCTTTTACTATTGAAATATGGCAAACTTAGGCATTGTTAGGCGTGCAGGCCACTTTAGCTGTCCCTGACATTAACCCTGAAGTTAATGGGAAATTAGGATTCGAGTGTAAGTAGCAGTTTGTTCCAATTCATCAAATACTCATTAGAGGATGACTTGGTGTTTTTTTTGTTTTGTTTTGTTTGTTTGTTTTTTGTGGGAAGTTGAATACAACTTTGTTACTTTTATTTAAAAGGCAGTTACTGTTTTCTTTAGTCAGAGGTGAAGCTGTGCGCTTACATTTGTGGAGAGCAGATTACTGTGTTCAAGGATTACAGTTTGAATCGTCGTTACGAGACTAAACACGCAGAGAAATACGTGAACTTTACTGATGCCGAGCAGGAACGGATATCTGAATCTTTGCTAGCAAATCTGTGGTGACTTGCATACATGCAGGGATGGAGCACCTCTGTGATTTTCTGTAAAATTGTCACAAAAAAACAACAAAACAGTGTTCCACTCACTGATTGGGAGTTCATCAAAGAGTGTTTTGTGCCACACTAATATGTCCTGAGAAGAAGAGAAGAGAAAGTGCCCCTCTGTGGGCTAATCAGATGGATCGGGGACATTGCGGAAAATCTGGAGCTTCAGGTAAAAAAACGAAGCAGGCAGTTTTGACTTTTTCTCCTCGGCTGTGGACGTGTGACGTCCACGACACAGGAGCTGAAATGGGATGCAAACTGTTAACCGGCGGCTGTCCATCGATGTCCAGCCGACAGGAAAAAATGTCGGTCTTTTGAAGCAGATGAAAGATAAAGTGACCGAAATGAACCCAGAAGTGAAATTGGTATTTTTGCATTGCCCTACATATCACGTGGTGTCGCGTAAGTTAGTGTTAAAAATTAACCACATCGTTGATGAAACTAAAATAATAACTTGGTTGGACTTTGGCTTCACTGCTGGCCGAGCACTTCAAGTCAGCGTCCCTGCTGGATTTTTTTTTAATTCTCCTCTCAAAGAGGAGAACTTTCCACACATGATGAAACCTGCTCAGAAGATGTTGGCTCTCTTTGGCTCTACCTTCATATGTGAACAAACATTCTCAGTGAAGAAGTTAAACAAATCCATATACAGAACCTCTCTGTGACCATTTCCACCTCAGGCACTGAACCTGATTTTAATGCAATTGTTCAAGCCCCAAAACAACCAGATTTCTCTCAGTGATCGAGAAAAAAAGGAACTGACCACCTCTGTAATATGACTGATGTCTCTTTCAAGTAAGAAGAAAAGATATTTGTACATCCTAACAGTGTTGTCAGTGCTTGTTTGTTTTTTTTTGTTTTTTTATAGGAATCTTTGCATTCAAGTGTTCTCGGGCAGAAGAGATCTTTAATCTGCTCCAGGAGCTGATGCAGTGTAACAGCATCAACGTGGTGGAAGAGTCGATGATGATGAGTCGCAGCGGTCACGCACCAGAGATGGACATGTCTCGCACACCACAGACACCCAACAGTGAGTCACACAACACCAAACACACACAAACAAAAGGATGCACTATGAGACTAATTGTAGACGTTAGTTTCAGTAATTCGGTGCTAAATTTAGCAGAGCTTGTACAAAAAAGGCGTTGCAACTTTATTTTGGAGTGTTATTCTTAAGCTGATGAACTATTTTCCCCACACACTTTCTCAGAGTGACGAGTCTATCAACATCTTTACTTCTGAATGACTCAGCCTCTTTAGGACACTCTTTTTATACCCAGTCATGCTACTATTTAAACAGTTCCTGGCATCAAAATGAGATCATACAGATGCTTGGCAAGTTAAATGTCTAATCCGTGTGTGACAAATGGAGGTTTCCATGTCACATTCTTCTCAATGACATATTAGACCTGTTCACGCTTGAAATGCTTTATCTTGAACTCATAATTGAAGAAAAGTTGACCGTTTTTTGGAGAAAAACAAATTAGCTTTTTTCCCATTAGCAGTTTTATGAGAAACTTTTCAGGTTATGAAGTTTGCCCCAGTTTTATCATATTTGTTTACAGTCTCTCTTTATTGAGAGGCAGGCAGCCTGTCCAGGACCAAATAGCAGAGTGGGTTAAAGAGCCCAAGATTTCCATTCAAAGTCAGTGAACACCAAAACAGAGCTAGAAGAGAGTCAATGCTGAGCAGTCGTGTCGCCCTGTAATGGTTGCATGTGTTAAAGAAGGCAACAGTTTGGCAACAAGTTCACTATTTAAAGGTAAAATTGTATCTACTGCCCCCAAGTGGCGACATCAATTTCTTCAGGTTTAACCAACAAATGAGTAGTGACATCTCATCTCATTTAACACTTTGAAGCGTAACACAGCCAGAAAGACTTGCTTTCATTATTACATTTACATTATTGTATCAGGAAAATACACTACCATGTCAGCTGACTGAACCTCTGTAAATGCACTTCAAGCATTCCTTCAAGCGTTCCACTTGAAGCACTTCAAACGTTCCTAAAAATGGATATCACTGTTATCCTCTTTGGTTGGAGGATAAAACAACAAAAAACAAAAAGAAACATGAAAAATCAAAACCTGCCATGTTTTATTTTTGATTGTGAAAGTGCTGCTGGTCTTAAAAGGTTTGCTTTGGTGGAGCCAAATTTCCTTCTTCTTTGGCGATTTATTATTATTGTTGATATAATCAATATAGCTGTGTGTTTAACCTTTTTTAGTGGGTTTTTTTTTATGTATCCACTGATTTACTGCAGTGGAGAAAAAGGATTTTATATAATACTTTAACATTTAACACTTTGCCTTTACGTGACAGCCTTAACCTGATTTTTTTTTATTTTTTTTAAACCCGTTATGAAAATGTTTGCAGCCCCAGCATTTCCTGTCCAGGCTTTTCCCAATGGATACCCTGGTTATCCAATCAGAGGAGATTCCTCTCAACCATCGATTGCTGACGATCATGGACATAGCCTCATGGGTTTGGAAGACCAGGTGAGACCACTCCGTGCGCCTTTAACTGGACTTTAGCTGTGCTGTTTCCCAATGTGACAAAGTCTTTATTTTATCTTACAGACCCACACCTATGTAAATACTGTGAGCATGGAGGGGGATCTTTCCATGCGTCATTGTGTGCACTCTCTACCTGAGGTACGGCCTAGCACTTTTCCTGAAACAACGCGGGGAGCCATGCCTGTAGGGGGCCAAGGAAATCCGCAGTCCAACCTGCGGTGCTGTCCCCTCGAGGAGCATAAAGATCCTCAGGTGTTCCTACAGACGTCCTCGCAGGAGGTCAAATTCATGCTGGGTCCCACTCCAGCGCAACGGCATCTGCTGGAGAGAGAAAGGGAGAGGCACGGGCACAATCCTCACAACCTTCAACCAGTAGAGGGCGCAGCAAGCTCAGAGACGGAAGGAGATGAGCCGTCTATGCACCTGTGCAACTCTCACTCCTATCACCATTTCCATCATCACACACACCGGCACCCGGGCCTAGAACACCAGGAGGGCTGCCAGAGCGGCGAGCTCACATACGAGAATATTAACGGCCTGCGAAGCAGCCGTAAGCAGCGTCTGAGTCCCAGCAGCGTGTCGCAGTCCGTCGGTTCAAGCAGCAGTAGCAGCACTGGGGACAGTCATTCTCACTCCCTATTGCACGGTCACGGGCCAACACCTCTACCCCCGCAGGGGTACCCCTGTGAGAGGGGCATGGGTGGAGCTCATCGTCGGACAGCTCTGCTTAACTACGAGAACTTACCCTCTCTGCCGCCGGTGTGGGAGTACAGCGCTCTGCAGCGGGATGATGAGCAGGAAGAGGAAGATGATGACCAGGATGATGAGGAATATGAAGAAGAAGAGGAAGATTTTGATGAGTATGAGTTCTCAGAAGGCCCCGGGACACCCAACGGGTACCATCAAGACGCCCGGGGCATCCACAGAGACGCCCTGCAGAACTATGTCAACACAGAGCAGGTCCAGCCTCCCCGGCTTCGACACGCCTGCCCCCCACATCCACGGCCGTGTCACCCAGACAGAGGGGGGCGAATATTTAGCTTTGATTTCCGCAGACGATCGAGGTCAGGGGTCGGAGGCTGTGAGCACAGCCACATGCCTCCTTCGCGGCAGCTGAATTACATCCAGGTTGACCTGGAGGGAGAACCTCCCTGCCAAGCCCTCAGCAGCGGGGGTCCCCAGACCCAGCCACAGCACCAGCGCCTACCACCCAAGAAATGTGGTCCACAGGCACCCCGGCGCAGCGAATGCTACGCAGTCATTGACCTAAAGAAGACCGCTGCCATGTCCAACCTGCAGAAAGCTTTGCCCAGGGATGATGGGACTTCCAGAAAGACTCGCCACAACAGCACAGACCTGCCTCTGTAAATGGTATTCAAACTGAAGAGGAGCGATGAAGACAGATGAAGGCTTATCCTCATCTTAGCACACTGGACCCTTCACTGTCATCCATCCATTCAACTGTCGGGCTGATCAGTACAGTACAAGTACCTAATTAGAAACCTACTGAAACCTATCTGTGCATATACAAGCAAAAGAGAAATCTCTGAGGAGAATTTGCCATTTTATTTTGTGTTGTCAGATATTTGGTGTAAAGCTCTCTGGAGAAATCTGGCTTAGTTTGGCCGAGAGTTTAGCAGAGAGTTTTAAGTAGAAGCAGTCGTTGCCATAATGCTTTAGTGCAAATTTTTAAAAACCATCTACACTCATAAATTATTGTTGCTCCGATCATTTAGTTTGGTTACAAAAACTTTGAGTGTCAGAGTTGTGAACCTTATCTCAAAAATTATGTTGTTGGCATGAAGGAAGGTAATGGTTCCTCCCAGATACTGGTCAATGTTCATACCTCATCAAATGCACTTAAATCTAATGTTGTGGCTAGTAGAAGAGACCATTATTTGTTACTGTATGCCTATAGAGCATTTTGCACACAATCCTATGGAATTGTATTTCATCTTTTTTTTTTTTCCCTTTTTTAAGGATTTATTT